>MIQA02020210.1:0-21737 GCA_001887855.2 Sclerospora graminicola
GGAGTTCGAGGTTGACATTAAAGAAGAAGTTACTCCCCTAGAGGCTCCGCCGGGGGCGGATTACGGTACTACCTACGGCAGTGCCGGCCGCTACACGGATGGAGCCGGATGGGACTATGGTGCAAGTCGCCATAGTCCGAGGAAGGATCATGGTTCCGACCATGATCCTAACGAACAAATGCATATTATGGATATAAAAGAAAAGATAAAGGAAGAAAAAGCGGAAGTCGGATACGACCGGAGTGGAAAGCCGGCCGGATCGGGACCAAGTCGCGATCTGGCCCCCTACCCCTAAAGAAACCGGATTGGCAGGAATTGGATTATCCGACCTACAAAGACAAACCGCGATTCGAAGAGGAAGAAGAGAAGCAGGTCGGCCTATCGACGGATATCGACTTGGAGCGTGCTTTCCATCTTCACGAGTTGGGGCAATTCTTGCGGACGGATAAGGTACTAAAAATAACACGGCCGAAGATCATAGGCGGATTAAAAGGTCCGTCTCTCCCCCAACTCTCTCAGACGGCCACGTGTCCCTCATTAGAGGACTATTCGACCAACTCAAACAAGCCGGCATCAACGCCGGCGTGTTTGATCCGAACGAGTTGTTTGATCTGAAGATGGACAAGTTGAAGGAGGCGTCCAGCGCCCTGCACGACCGCTTGGTACCGCTAGTGGGTTGCTCGCCGCCGTCAAAAAAGATGACAGCTACGACTGGAGTGGCGCCGTCCACGCCGCCGGCGACAAGCAAACCGGCCGGTATACACACAGGCTCTTCGCAGTACGAGTCTGCCCCTTCGGAAGCGGACTCATCTGATTCATCGGTGGGTATCACCCGCATGACGCTTGGCCCAAGGGGAGCAGCGCGTGTGGCGACAGCCATGAGACTTGGAGGACGTGAGGATCCGGGTACGCCCGAGCGGAAGAGCGCCGGCCAGTACAGTGTACAGGCCTGGCGGACAGCGACGGCGGATCCAGAACCGAAGAAGGAAGACGAGGACGCGGATGGGCGGATTAAGAAAGAATTCCAATCTAACAGCCCAGCTGCCCCTCAAGCCGCCCCTCAAGTCGCCCCTCAAGTCGCTCCTCAAGTCGCACCTCAGGTGCCGGATCACCTGCAAAACATGTTCTCGGCGATGATGGAGCGATACTTGGAAGAGCAACGTCGGCTGAGCGCCAGCCGTGGCAGTCCGAAGTCACCGGACCAGCCCGCTCGTCGTGGAACACAGGCCCCCGAACCAGTCCAGTACTATGCGAGGGAGCCGAGTGATGAAGATATGGAGTCGGTGCGGTCCAAGCAAAGTGAACCCCATGCCGCCCCGCCGAGCCGTCAGACAGGTCGCCGGACCGGACGTCGGCCAACGAACAGGAAGCTGTCTCTCAGCAACGTGGATATGGAATCCGTCAGGTCGGCCAAGTACCATTACGATCCGGATGACCTGGATCTGGGGATGTCCCGCCAAGCCCATATGGCTTCGGCCCAAGCGTTTGACACGGATTCAGGAGCGATCACGAGGGTGCGAATGTCGGCCACGTCCGAGCTGAAAGACTTCACCGGGCGCGATGCGGACGTGGACCAGGCCCGAGGATGGTTGAGCAAGACGAAGTCGGCATTTCTCAGAGACCGGACGTCGGACTATGAGAAATGCCTGATCTTCGGGGATTTGATGAAGGGCCCAGCGAAAACTTGATCCAACAGCTCAGCCGGGAAACCCGAGGAAATTGGAGGGGATTGGCCGGTGCGTTCGAGGAGCAATACTGCGGAGCTGGAATGTCAGCGGCGCGACAATATTTCCACTCCAAAAAGCGACCGGATGAGACCCCCCTGGAGTATCTCCATCGTTTGAATGTCGCTGGCATGAGAGCTGGTATTCCCGTTAAAGAAGATACCAGCCGGTCGGAAGCTGCCCGTGAACACGTGGAACTGTTCATCAGCACGTTGGACGATCGGGAGCTGGCAAACCAGCTGGCGTTACTGAGGGTGAAGAATACGACGGAGCTGGAAGTGACGTTGCGCACGTACCTAAGGGCGAAGAAGCAAGGCCCCAAGGCGGCAGTTGGAACCGGCCGTTTCAAGTCCCGATTTAACGCGGATCAAGGAGGCCGGCCGCCATCTACCAGGACGGCCCGAGCCGTCCGCATGGTCGCCCGAGAGTCAGAAGCGACTAGCTCGGAAGAGGAGTATCAGCGATCTGGGGGCGAGTCTGAGGAGGAACAGTATCGGTACCTTTTCTCGGCAGAAGCCAGTCAGCCGCCCAGGCTGCCAGCCGATTCCGGTCAGTCGAAGAGTTTTTCCGCTCGAGCTGACCAGGATTACCCTAGGCGCAAGTGCACCCACTGTGGGTCCATCAAGCATGACGACCGGAGCTGCTGGAAGCGGCTGACGTGCAAGAAGTGCGAGAGGAAGGGACACCCGGCGGAACACTGTCTGTTCACGTGTAAGGCTTGCGGGGAGATGCATGAGGCGGGACTGTGCCTAATGGAAGAATTCTACAACCTGTTGAAGAAGTGGTACGTCCCGACCAAGCATGCTGGAATGCTGCCGCCCGGAGCGGAAAATATGTTAAACTAGATCGCTCGCCAGGTTGGAATCTGGTTCGAGTCGAGCGGTCTAGTGTTAGTATCTATGCATATGTCGGTAAAGAGGATAATCAAGAAGCAAAGCAAAGGATAACCGACAATACATGTAAGTTTGACGATTACGTCACTCGGTCCCCGGCCGGTACGGCTGACCCCTTCCTGGTGAGCAGTATACGGACGGATGAGTATTCCCGGTCTGAAGTGCGAATGGAATTGAACTTGTTACCTGGCGAGTCGCGAGGTTATTGGAAGTACCACTCGCCGGATAAATGGTTCAAACAGGCCAAGGCGGATGGAAAAATCAATAACCAGAAAGCTACCATGTTGTTCGACTCTGGCGCAGAAGTGTCTATTGTAGACACCACCTTTGCTCGTAAGGTGGGGTGTGAGATAGACGAGACGAAGCGGCAGGAATGTATAGGCATTGGAGAGAGTTCGTACATGACCCAAGGAAGGACAAGAGTCAAGATTACGTTAGCTGGGTCGTTGGTATATTACTTTACCGCCTGGGTAGGCAAGTTGGCCGGACAGGATGCAATTTTGGGCATGGATTTTATGGTCCCGGCCGGTATACGGCTGGACTTATTGCATGGAAAATTGACGTTGCCGGACGAGGTACAGATCCAGCTGGCCGGCCGGCGGCCCTTATATGGAGCCTACGTCCAGTTCCTCAAGCTAGGTCAGTTTGTAACGGTGCCAGTGGGAAAGGCGGTGGAAGTAATGTTACGGCCGCACGACCGACGGAGTAAGTTATGGCTGACAAGGGGCGGGTGCTGGGTACCATCTGTGGTTAAAGGGAGTGGACATCTCAACTTCATAAGCGTGACCAACATCTCTGAAAAACCCCTCACCTTGCATGAAGATGTGATTATTGGAATAAAGTGCCCCGCCGGCCGGGCTATGTCACTGTTGGCTCAAGACGCTATATCGAGTGGCAAAACCTGGCTTTTCAGGCAACCACCGATCTAGTCAGCGAAGAGGAAGAATTAGAAGAGGACCAGACTCCGATGGTGGATAAACCCGAGTACCGGACCCCTTCTAAAATATTGACGCGGAACCGGCCGTCGCCGGATCCGGCTGAATGCATGGACCGAAGCTACGCCCCGATCGCGGAACTGGTTTTGCCCACTCGGAAGGAGACAGACGAACGACAGAGTCGGGAGAAAGAACCAAGCAGAGTTGTATATACGGTCAGCCCCGATGACGGTTGTGAGGACCGAAGTGAAAGCGGATCGGCCCAGCCGGCCGAGCAGAATTCGGAAATAGCCGAATGCGGATCGGCCCAGCCGGCCGAGCAGAATCCCGAAGCGGCCGAAGCCGATCAAGTCTGCATTCATGAAGGGGGCGAACTATATGTGGAAGGCATGGAAGAACAGATGGCGGTGCTACCTGAGGTGACCCCCTGCCCCCCAGCAGTCACTATCGACGATCTACAAGTGGGAGACCCGGACGTGAACACCCCGGAGGAGATCAGCAGGTTGAAGGATATTATATGGAAAAGACGACATCTGTTGATCGGACCAGGGAACGCACTTCCTCCGGCCGCCCATGGGGCAGTTTGTGATATCGATGTGGGAGGTGCCAAGCCGGTAGCACAGAGATGCCGAACAGTCGCCCCCCAATATCGGGAAAAGCTGTCAGAGCTTATCAAGGGATTGCTGGCCACCAAGATAATTCAGCCGTCCACCTCGCCATGGGCTTCGCCCATTGTAATTATCATTAAGAAGAATGGGGTGGACATAAGGTTGTGCATCGATTACCGGCTGGTGAACCGGCTGACTAAGCTGATGATTTATCCGATGCCGCTGATAAACGACCTGCTGGAGGACCTGGATAAAGTTTTGTGGTATTGCTCATTGGACATGGCCAGTGGATTCTGGGTGGTCTCCATGACCAACCGTGCACGGGAGATCTCTGCATTCGTGACGCCTTTCGGGTTGTTCGAGTGGAACCGGATGCCGTTCGGTCTGAAGAATGCTCCGCAGATTTATCAACGGGTGATAGATAACGCGCTGTATGGACACTTCAAGATCAAGGCGGATCAAGATCCGGCTCTGGTCGGGGATGTGTTTGCCGAAGGGGACCCGGACCCCGACCCAAAACCTTCAGTTTTGGGGCGGCGGTCTTACATTGATGACATTCTCGTTACGGCAACTACCTGGGATGTATTGTGTGACAAAGTGGAGAAACTGATGGTTACGTGTGAAAAGTGGAATCTTTCGATTAGTGTGGTTAAGAGTTTCTGGGGAAAGACTAAGGTAACCTATCTGGGTCATCAAGTGTCGATTGCCGGATTGGAGGCTAACCCGAAGGATTTGGAGTCCTTGAGTAATCTGCCTTTCCCGCGATCCCTAAAGGCTATGCAATCCTTTTTGGGCAGCCTGAATTATTACAGTCGGTTCATCGAGGATTTTGCAGTCTATGCGGCGGTCTTGTATGAGTTGCGGGAGGTGGATTACCATAAGTTGAGAGAGCAGGATAGGCAAGCAGAGACGCAGGCCGGGTCGGTTATTTCAGCCAATGGGGAAGCGCCCTTCTCGGATAAGTCAGCCAATGGGGAAGCGCCCTTTTCGGGTAATTCAGCCAATGGGGAAGTGCCCTTTTCGGGTAGTTCAGCCAATGGGGAAGCGCCCTTGCCTGCCCCGACAAGCGACCAGCCGCTGAACCCCGACGCGGCCGGCCCGGACGATCATATGACCCGAGCGATGGTGGCCTTTGGCATGTTAAAGGCGAAGATGGCGACCACACCGGTCCTGAAACATTTCGATGTTAATAAGACTCCGGTGGTCATCATCTACGCTAACAAGTGGGCCATCTCGGCCGCTCTCGTGCAAGATCATGATGGAGTGTACTGTCCCGTGACCTTCACCAGCCGGACCCTGAAAGTTAATGAAGTTAATTACGGACTGGTGGATAAAGAAGTTCTGGCTCTATTACGGATCTTAGATGTGTGTTATACGATGCTGGTCTCTCGACCTATCAAAGTACTATCTAGACGGTCGACCCTATCGTGGCTCCTGACGGCGAATGGAATTGACGGCCGGCTGGGCAGATGGGCGGCTCTGCTGTCTCAGTGGTCCCTCGAAGTGATTAAGTGTACTAAAGGGGAAGAGGAAATACTGGGCACACTGGCTGCCAGCATTACCCCCAGGGCAGAAGTAGAGGAAGCCCTGATAGCGATCGCACCTCGGAAGCAGCCTCGACAAACTATCGTGTTGCCGCCGCCAACCGTGGGACCCACGGAGGAGCTAATGGTTTTGAGTTTCGATGGGTCGGCGAGTGTAAAGAAAGGGGTCGGGGCCTATAGTGCCATTTTGTGGAAGCTGCCCGAATGGAAGGCGGTCGCGGCCGCCTCGGATTTCACGCCTGGCATCACGGTGAACGAAGCGGAGTATAGAGGACTACTGCTGTCCTTAGATCTGCTGGCTGGCCGGACACAGGGGCGGATCATCATATGCGGCGATTCCAACCTAGTGATCCGGCAAATCACCGGAGAGATAGATTGCAAGGCGCCGCGGCTGAGACTGCAAAATGATCGAGTTATATCCGCCCTGCGGAGATGGCCGGAACACGAATTGCTGCACGTCAAACGAGACTAGAATAAGAGCGCGGATCACTTGGCTACGCTGGCCATGCGCGACAACGTAGGGGTAACGGTTTCCGATCCGGCTCTGTTATCAGACCTGACGGAGATCAACCGGCTGCCCGAGATCATCCATCCAGCCAACACGGAGGAGACAATCCGGGTGAACGCCGTTACCCGATCGCAGAAGCGTCGTTCTTCGGCCGATGGCCCATTATCCCCAGAAACAATGACCGAGGGGATAGTTCAACAGTTGCGAGCAGAGCGTATTCTCCAAGCGCAGAACGAGGAAGCGTGGATAGTGGATCTCAAGGCGTACCTTAACGGAGAAATGAATAAACTGACCGCCGAACAAGCTAAGGAATGTTTCAAGTTGGCCTCGGATTACGAAGTGGACGAAAACGGGCTACTGTTCTTCTACCGAGACGCCGACCAGCCGGAAATCGAGAGAGATAGATCAGCTCGGCTAGTCATACCCGCTACTCTACAGCCGGATATTCTCCATCACTACCATGTGAGCTTGGAAGGGGGGCATCAGGGCATCAGCCGGACATATCACAAGGTCAAAACACATTTCCACTGGCGGGGGCTTTACCGTAGCGTTCAGGCCTACGTGGGGAGCTGTCCAGATTGCGAAACCGGGAAAGGCCGGCCGACCATCAGAGGACGGTCGCCTGGAAACAAACAGGCCACTTATCCGTTTCAAGTTATCGCGATGGACCATATCCCGTCCTTACCCAAATCTCGAAATGGGTATACAGAGCTGCTGATCTGGACGGATTTGTTTACCGGGCTGGTTATAGCAAAAGCCAGCTCCACCCGTACCGCCCAACAGGTTGCGCAAAGTTACGAAGAATGTGTGTTCAGGCGTTTCGGGGCGAGCGAGGTCATCCGGCACGATAGGGAGCCCGGATTTATGGCAGACGTATTCCGAGCCTTCAATAAAATCCTAGGGCAGAAGCAGAGCGCCACTATGGCTTACCGCCCGCAGGCGAATGGAAAGGCTGAAAGGATGGTCCAGACCCTAACCAGAGCCCTCAAGATGTACGTGGTGGAGGCGGACCAATGCGACTGGGACGAATATGCCGAGAGACTGGTTTTTGCCCTCAACTCGTCGTACGACCGGGTAAGGGGCGACACCCCTTTTTATCTGGCTTACGGATGGGATCCCCGATCCACCTTGGAAGCCGCCATACCAATAGAGTGCACCAGAAGCCGGGACAGAGACGCTCGCCGCTGGAGGATGGAAGTGCAGCGCCACTACTCACTGGCGAGGGAACAAGTAAACGAACGCCTCCGACAAGCAATCAAGGATCGCGCCGACCAAAACAACGACCGCGCCGGAGAACACGGCATCGAGCCCGGCTCCCAGGTGTGGCTGTATCTGGATCGGGTCAAGGAAGGCTATGCGCGGAAGCTGGCGCATATGTGGCATGGCCCCTTCCGAGTGGCAGAACTGGTCGGGGATCATGCAGTTAAGCTGGTCACGGCCGGTACGGAATACAGCGTTTTCCCGATAGTACATGTCTCCAAGGTGAAGTTGGCGAAGCATTTCCCGGACCGCCCGAATATACGCCTTACGGGGGAAAGCGACCGGTTGGATTTCGATGAAGCTCTGCTGCCGGAGGACAGTTGGGACAAGCCGTTAGACCCGGACGAGTACGAGGTAGAAGAAATTTTGGACGTCCGGAACGGACGGAAAACCCGGTTTGGGCGGATCCACAGGGAGTTTCTCGTGCAGTGGAAAAATTGCGAGGAGCAGTCGTGGGTGGACGAGCTAGACTTAAACTGCGGAGCTCTAATGAGGGAGTTCGACCGCCGGCGGACTAGCCGGAACCGCTTCGGGGTTATGCAGACCCACGAAGAAGGTGGGACAGAGAACTAGCCCGCCCGGCCCCAGGGCAACAGGCACGGCCGGACCAGATAACACCACTCAGCCGAGTAATCGGTGGATGGAGCTAGTCGGGTCCGATCGGTCCTTTTTCGGAGTTATCTTCGAATCAGTATGGTGCCGGATGGAATGGTTTTCCGGAGTTGTCTTCGATTCAGTATGGTGCCGGATGGAGTGGTTTTCCGGAGTTGTCTTCGACTCAGTATGGTACCGGATGGAGTGGTTTTCCGGAGTTGTCTTCGAATCAGTATGGTGCCGGATGGGAGAAGTCAGACGAAGAAGATGAGCAAGCGGTTACTTACGTAAAAAAATGGAAAGAAAAGTGTATTATCGAGGTTAACAGCCAGTAACAAATAAAAAGACGATGTATGCAAGGCTAGCCTCGTGGGACACCCTTGACGAAGCTCAGCGAAACTTGTTCCGGAGTCGGGGTACGCGGAGGCCAGGGTGACGATCGGGATCCTGCCGAAACTGGCTACGCCATGGATCCTGTTGGTCGAGCGCATCGAGAGAAGCTTGGAGAGTGGGAACCTGACACTTGCCCAAACCTGGATACCAAGTCCCGCCTTCGGCCGAGATCCCGCTCTTCTCCACGCGGCGGTTGGCCAGATGTAGCATGATCGGGTGGAGGAAAATGTCCAGGTCGCAGTGGCCGCGTTGGATTCCATCGACCACGAAATTGCAGACCTTAGCCCAGCCTTCAGTCGCGCGTTTGCGACGGTTCTTGCGGTCGATCCAGTACTTGGCTAGCTCGGGAGATTCGCGCCCGGCGGCAACAGAAATGCAAAGGTGATGAGTTGACTCCCAGATGGATTGTCCATGCCGGGAGAGGTACTCCTTGCAGACTTCCCGCAATTCCGCGAACCAACCAGCACGGGGCAGGCCGATGTCCGGCATCTCTGTCGCCAGTATGGCCCAAGGTTCCTGTGACAGAATTGCGTTCAGCGGCCCAATCGCCACAAGCTTGGCATTCCAGTCCTCGGCCTTGGGCACAGCGAGGGCCGGTGGGAATATCCACAGCGGCGGACGAGTCAACGACTTGGTGACCAAGGCGCCAGTGAGGTCTTGGATACGCAGACCTTCCAACTGCGCCTCTGACCAAGGGACCGCCGCGGCCAGTTCGAGGGCCGTCATGACCTTCCGGCGGGGAATCCACAACGGAGGAGACTCCTCCGAGGATTCCTTGGACTCGTTCTCGTCGAAGGCGAAGGGGTCTGGGGAAGGCAATTCCTCAAAGTCCTCAGTGATAGACTCGTCAGAATCCAGCCCCGATAGGCCAGACGCTTCTTCTCCATCAGGAGAGGCGGTGGATGGACCTTGGGGATCATGAGGGGAGACGCTAAGGAGAGCTGAAGTAGTCGGAGCCTTCGACGAAGATCTGGCAGCGCGAGGAGGACGGGGGGACTTTCCTGAAGCCGGTGGAGCCGACATCGAAGTGGGCCTAGGACTCGGCCCGCTCTCCCCATGGACTAGAGCCGCGCTCACCGGCGCGGCGGACCGTTTGGGCCGTTTGGCTGCCACGGGGCCTTGAAGCGACGCAACCCGACTGGATCGGCGCTTGCCTTGGTGCCCAGGCGGATCTTCAGTGGACAGGGGAGAAGCCGCCTGCTGGTTGACTGGCGCTGGCGGCGGGTTAGGGTCCTGGGAAGTATTCCAAATCCGTAAGCGAGAAACTTTTCCCGTATCACCGGTCGCTGGACCGGGGGCGGGAGTTCCCGCGTCAGATGTCTGAACGGCCGCGGCGGAATTAGCAGCGGACGGAAGAAGGGGCGTGGCGGAAGCGGCCTGACCAGGGTCTCGCGGACAGGCCAAGTCAAGGAGGTGCCTGATAGCCTCCCGGATGGGAGCAGGACCCTTCATGAGACCTCTCACCCGGGACGCCGAAGCTGCTAGACGAGCCCGATCTTCCTTGAGAGAAGAAAAGCAATCCGCACGCTCTTCCACAAGCCGAGTGAACGCCTCCCGGGCGTCACACACACCCGATTGGGTTTCAGCGTATGCGGCCTCAAGCTCCCGGACCCGGCGCTTCAAGTCGGCCGATGCATCGGCCGATTGATATAGCGCCTTCTGATACTTGGTTAGCTTCTTAGCAAGACGGATCCGGCGAACCTCCAGCTTGCCCAGTTCCTGCTGCGCGCCTTCCAACCGTTGGGAGAGCTTGATATAGCCGTCGTAGCGCGTCGTCAACTCACGCGCAGTCTGGAAAGACTCAATCATCAGGACACGGAGGTTCATGACGTTTTGGTCTAAGAGCATACACGGAGTGAATGAGTGGGGGGCGAACTAGAACAAGCGGAAGGTACTTACTTTGGATTTTCAAGGCAGCCATGACTTTCTGGTTTTGGACACGCTGTGAGTCCGACTGTTTTCGGAGGCGATCTCTCGCTTGGAGAAGGTCGGCGTTCTCACTTTCCAGCTGGCCAATTCGGTCGCGAGACTGAAAAGTCGCTAGGACTTCCCGGACCCGGGATTCGTCTGCTTGCTGGCTAGCCAGCCGGGCGGTCGCAGCCAAATCGGTGTTCGCTTGCTCTAGACTGGCTACGCGAGCGGTCAACGCAGCGACTTGAGCTTGCAGAGCGGCCAGGTCAGGTTGCCCGGGGCGATGCTCTGGGCCGGCCTGATGAGCATCCGGTCCTACGGCCGATAGCTGGGTATTGACCGGGGAGTGGCCCGGCACAGGAGCAATGGGGGCGTTGTTACGATCAGACATAGAGGCGTTGAAAATCGAAGTGTGGGAAATGTGATGAGCGCGTGCCTCAACCGTTGTGCGGCTGCGACAAGGCTCAGGGGCGGCTGTGGTGAAGTGCTCCAGAAGTTAACGGACTAATGATGATGGATGCCCGCACCGGATTGGCTGAAATGTTACCCTAAGCCGGATGCCCAGACCGGCCAGGAATAAGATGCAATTTGGGACTGCCAGGCACCCTTGTAGGCGGCCAGGTGGCGCCAGGCTGGAAACCACGTCGGCGGACCTGACAAGGGGCGAGGATAGTCGGATAAGCGAGCTGAGCAGACGGAAGGACTATGGAGGTTGGACGGCCGAGGCGCGGATGGCGGACGGCCAAGATGGCGGACTGTTCGTAAGGATGGAGTGGAAGGAGCCCGGAAGAAGAGGATTGTTCTAGTGGAAAGAGTATGCACCGGGATCGTAGGAAGGGCTGCCAAGGGACTGCTAGCGTCAGCGGCCAAAGGGCGCGGATGGGTGGCTATCCGGCCGAGCCGGTCGGGTACAATGTACCATTCGGACTGGTACCATATGGGTTCAGTGTACCGACCGGGTTGGTACCATTTGGGGTTGGTGTACCGGCCGCACCGGTACACAGAGTCGGAGTTAGCCGGGTTGCGTGGGTAAGACACATGACTGGTCAGGCGTGTTATTTGAGGTAGGCTACACAAAGGGAGTATTGGACATAGGATAAATCAGTATACGTTTCGCTTTCTTAGACACAAGTCACTTTATTGGTTCACGGCAGAGGGCTAACAAGGTCCCCTCTTGCTGTTATTGGTTTGCCCGGGAAGGTTAAGTTAACCCACCGGAAGTCCCCTGACCGGGAGTCGCGGCGACTTCGTATACTCACCTCAAGTCGCCCGTGTTTTGAACACGGTATCAAGTATTGGGAAGTGGTGACATTTGGCCTTCTGTGGATACACATTCGGATTCGCCCTCCATTGTTATTGGTTTAGCTGGCCGATCGATTATTCTCGGTCCAGCCGGTACTATACAAACTTCAAGTGTCCTATTGGTTTAGCTGGCCGATCGACTATTCTCGGCCCAGCCGGCACTATACAAAGTTCAAGTATATTACCCAACGAGCTCCCCGGTGACGATTTCCGCCCAGGAGCTACCCCTAGTCCTACACTTCATCTCCCTATTGGACGATTTTACACTTTTCGCCCTAGGGTCCATCAAGAGAGCTAACCACCCAGTACTGACGGGTACACAAGGTGAGCTTTTAACATGCAACATTCGAGCAGTCGCGATCAAGCGGATGGAAGCGACCGATCCAGCCGGCCTCAAGCCGGATCGGATCATGACTCGGATGGACGGAGTACCCCCTCCGGTAGTCAGTCGTCTGGGACCCCCGTGGGTGTTCGCGTCTCAGGAAGATTTCTGAGAGCGACTACACCACAACGTCGCCATAACCATAATAAACCATCATTTCAACCCGCTTTGTCTGCACAATTCTTATATTCTTGGCGCATGTAACGTCTTCGTCTGCAGGTCCGCCACCATATTCCCGCTCGACACATGCTCGGGTTCCACAATTCCACGTTTCGTAAAGTCCTTTAGAAATTTTAACTTCACGTCAATATGTTTCGCACTCGCCGCGCTCGTTTCGTTCTTGAGCTACTTGATTGCGGCTTGATTGGCAATCTTCAGCACTATGGGCGTCTTCGTTTTAACAGCCATTTCCTCGAAAAAAGCTCCTTCAAACCTAGCGCTTCTCTTCCACCTGCAGCGGCCGCGACAAACTCCGCTTCTGCAGTCGATAGGGCAACAGGCTCACCCTGCTATAATTTCACATACGAAAATCACATTTGCGCTTATGCTTTTCCTATCCACACGGTCAGCCGCATAATCGGCTTCGCTATAGCTCACAATTCGCAAAGGTAATTTCAAATCATTTTCTCCACGTAAATGTAACTTTAGGGTCTTGCTGCCTTTCAGATATCTGGTAATTCGTTTTGCAATCTTGAAATCACTCAGACTTGGTGCGTGCCTGTGCCTCGTTGCACGGTGCACAGCGAACGATATGTCCGACCGAGAGATTCGAGAAATCCACAATAAACTCCCCACAAGAGACTGAAAATCCTTCACTGTAGGTCCTTTTCCACAAGAAATAGTTGGTAACATTTCACTTAATTCTTTCGTGTCTTCCAAAGATAGGTGTTCTCACCACATTTGCGTCATTTAAGCCATGCTTTTCAAGCATCTCCAATATAGTTCCCTCTTGGTCGATAGGTATCCATCTGTAGGACCACCTAGAATTCTCATCCCGAGAAACTTCTCCACGTTACCTAAATCTTTTAACTCCAAAACTTGCATTTTCTCGAAAAATTCGTCCACAGGCTTTGCCTTCGTTGCTGTAACCAGTAAATCATCAACGTATACACCAACCACGATCGTACCCCTTTCATCAATTCTCACGAAAATACAAGTGTCTGTCAGGCACTGGGAAAAATCCATTTTCACTAAGGTTTCACACAATAAGTCATACCATAGTCTTCCTGCCTGTTTCAGGCCGTAAAGGTTCCATTTCAATTTGAGCATTAGCTCCTTCGAACTTGTAGCTTCCAGTTTCTCCAATGTATCATGCGAAATCTCCATACCTTGTGGTATTTGTAGGTATATATCGTAATTTTTCTCTGTACTAGCTTTTGGATAGGCGCTTGGAACATCTCCATGCCTCGCAGGCACATTCCACACAATCGATAATATCAAAATAATTTTCATATTATTTATCTCCACAACTGTCGAAAAGGTGAAGAAATAATTTTCACCGTACACTTTTTTATCACCACTGGCCACCAGACGTGCCTTGTATCTCTCCACAGTACCGTCATTCTTGAATTTAGTCTTGTAAACCCATTTGGTGGGTAACTTCTTTATTCCATCCTTGCGTTTCATTATTTCCCAGATTTCGAGATCCTCTAGGGCTTTCAATTCTGCCCTCTCAGCTATTTTCCACTTTTCAGATTGGTTTCCCCTATGAGCTTCGAAATAGCTCTTGGGGTCCGGCGTTCCGGCAATTTTTCACTGTCGGGGTTATCCACATCAAACACTGCAAACGCAAAGAATGAATTTTCTTCATTCATTCCATCTTGTTTTTCTATTTCACTCGAATTATCATCTTCAGCTGTTCTGCGCTGTTTTTCTTCCTCTTCAAATTCAATTAATCTCTGTGTTTTCTTCATCTTTCTCGTCGACTTCCTTGGTGGTAATTCTTGTCTTGATTTCTTTTCACGAGTCTTAGCTGTTTTCTCCTTCGAAAATGAATTCTCTCCATCGTTTTCGTGATTTATAACCACTTCGTTATTCACCATTCGTAACAGCTTCTCGTTCTCCTTTTCACCCAATGTTTCAACGTCATATACATTTCTCGTTGTAGTCACGACTCTGTCTTTCAGAAGTAACACTTTATATCCCTTGATTTCATCACTTTTTCCAAGTATCAACGCCTTCTCCGCATGCTTTCCAAGTGACTTGTTTTTTAATCACGCCAAACCATGCACGGCGATCCAAAAATTACAATACCTGAGATATTCACCTTCTTCTCCATGAGAACATCAATCGTAGACATCTTCCGCAAATTTGCGCGTGTTGGACTTCGATTCAAGATATAACTGGCATAGTCTGCTGCCTCGGACCAGAACGTAAGTGGAACTCCAGATCCGAAAATCATACATCGAATCATATTGAAGATCGTCCTATTCATGCGCTCTGCTTTTCCATTTGATACAGGATTACCTGCTTCCATAATCTGTCTTCTAACTCCAGTTCGTTTACAGAATAAATCCACGTTTCTATATTCTTCACCACCATCGGTACTTAGCACGTGAATTCGACAATTAAATTCGTTTTCAAACCACGATAAAAATGTTCAAATTTCTTGGCAGCTTGGACTTTCGATTTCGCAGGAAAGACACGAACGTAATTCGAAAAATGATCCACGAAAACGATCAAATATTTATTTCCACGTCAATCTAAGGGCGCAATGGGCCCCTTCAGATCACTGCAGATGACGCCAACGATTCTATCTATCGGCGCGTTCTGCCCACTGTCTTGTCTTGGTTGCTTCGTTTGGGTCCCTTTGCCCTCTGCACAAGTTAAACAATTCGGTCTGCGCTTGTCGGTTAATTTTATACCAGATGCCGGGTCTTTGGCCAATCTTTCCACGGTATCATAGGATAAATGTCCTAAACGTAAATGAAAATGATGCAATGACCCTTCTTGTGGGTCATCGCGTTCGCTATTCTCCATAGTCGTCATAATCATTTTCGTAAATTTTTCACACACCGTCAAATCTTTCATCAAACTCAACTTCGCCGTGAGCACACACCCAGTTACTTCCACATCGAACAATGTACTATTTCCATGCATCATCTTTATTGTTCTGCCAGTGTCTTTGAGCGTACATCCTTTTTTCTTGAGATTACCAAGCGAAATTAAATTTTTTGCCAACTTTGGCGCGTAATACGCTTCCGTAAGCAATACCGTCAACAATTTACTCCTTAGACGCACTTTTCCAACCTTTGACACGCTCAATCTTGCTCCATCAGGCAGAAGTAGGTCTTCGCCCTCTCCACAATCCACTGCGTCTTGGAGAAACTCTTCACTCGACACGAGATGGCGGCTTGCACCACTGTCGATTATCCATACTTCTTTATCGTCCATTTTATCCATTTTTGACATCTTTTGTGACCTTTTTCTATGTTTGATTGTCGATAGCACAAATTTTTTTTCGCCATTTTCTTCCGTTCTTGATCTTGACTTGTGTTCGAAACTCTTGTTCTGCGCCCTGCGATTTCCCTGTCGACAATATTTCCGTGTGTGGCCTTCCATACCGCATGTAAGGCTCGTCCGATTCTTTTTTCTCTCATCCACGAAATTCACCACTCTTCTTGCTTGCTTCTTCACTTTTACTGCGTCGTCCTCCAATTCTTGTGCCCACGCAATAAGTTCTTGTGCATGTAATATATAATCCATGCGCTGCGGGTTGTAGCGTCTCATTAAACCCATCATTAAACCGGGAGCTGCATATTTCACAATATTCTCGACAATAAGTCGCTCATGTGATCCACTTTCACGTGCCAGCGCCACCAGATATAAAAAATGCTGGGTCCATGACCTCCGAGCATCCTTCTCTTGTGCGAAAAGCACTGCAGCTTGTTGATGCGTAATGTTTACTTTAAACGCATGGTAAAGTTGATCCAAAACGTAATAAAGCTCCTGTAATATTTGCCACCATGTCATTATGTTAACTTGGAAATAATTGGCTGCTACGCCCTCCAAATGTTCGCTCAATTTATTAACTTTAAGACGCTCCGTCCACACAAATCCAGACGAAAGTTGCGCCACATCCACTGCCTCGATAAACAGGTAGGCCCATTGCCTAAAACCTGCACCCAATCCAGGATAAAAAATTTCATCTCCAGTGAAATTTTTGATTTTTAACTTGGGTATCTTTATATTTCCATTTCGGCACACGTTTTGCCTTTCCTGGTTTTCGTACATCCTTGGCTCGTTTCTTCCCGGTGCTTGGCACTGCGCACCACGCTTGATGCCGTTATCTCCACCCAGATCCTCCATTGTCATCCGTTTTCTAAACGGGCCATTGTTCTTCACTGCTTCCTTGAAAAATGCTGTCGTGATCTGAACTCTTCGACTTGGGCGAAATTACTGATGCGCAATCCTGCGACTTTCTTCTTCCATGGCTTCAAACTTGTTTTCTAAACGCTTGATGTACGCCATCATAGCTGCCATATCCACTTCTTCGTCAGCTATTTTTCACTTAATCAAACTTCTAACCACAAAAGAGAAAATTATGCGAAAACGAAATAATCCAATGTCTCCCTTTGGCACAGGGGACTTCCACCGAGAATCGTATTTTGAACGAAAACTTTAGTAAAACTTCGAAAATTAACAAATCAGTCCTGAACCCCGTAACTTGGGCCAATAACCTGTAGGAAAGTGTAGGTAGTCGCGTAGTCGGCCCTAGCGCCACGTAAGTCTAATAAACACCGGTTAGTGCGTTTACACTACTTGTTGGTCCGTAGTGCTGCCCTGTCGATTAGTACAGGTCGGCAGTATCCGAAATTCGTGTTTCCTTCACCTGTTTGCTTAGCGTGTCAGTGCTAGGCGTGCGGAAGTGCTCAGGATGGATGTAGGCGTCCGAAGTGTTGTTTACTCGACAAAAATGAAGTATATATTATGTAACATTTAAGTGTAGTTTTGGCTAAAATACTACTTAACCTAAAATTCACAATATGCATAGAAGCCATGATAATCTCGTTAGCAGGAATTTAACGTCAGTTTTCACAACAGATCACATCATCCAAAATTCCAACACTCGATTGGCACCGTCTTATAGCTCTGACCGGCTACAGACGTGGAGCACGCATTGGGTCACTTACCAGCTCTAACCGGCCTAAGTTACGTCCGCGCTCGTTGGAGCGACAAGTGTGACAAGCTATTTCCTACAGTTTATGAGCCCAAGGTTTACGGGCCTTAACTAAGTGTTTTCGAAGTTATTTTCTCGATTTTTAAAAGTTCTCGCACTTTGTCATTTTTCGTGGATAAGTGGAGTGGTTACGACTACATCGGTAGTTAAGTGGTTTCGTTTTCGCGGTGGATATGCTGGTTGTTTATTTCGTGACGAAAGTTTACGTTTGATTTTCGATTGACTTAATAAGTTTTTTTTCTCGCTTTTCTAAGTTACTCTATGGAGGAAGAAAAGGCTGAGAAGCCGAGTCCAGAGATGGAGTTGGTATTGGAATACCTAAAGCGAATGGATAGACAGCTTGAGGCCTTCGAGGATGCCAGATCAACTGGATCGGCTCCGAGCACGTCTCTTGGCTCAAATAAAATCTCGGAGTACGCCAGCGTTTTTCGAGACACGCTGAAAAACATGGCCCTTTTGGAATGAAGATGACGCTCAACGATCTGAGAGCCGAAGATGCTGCTGCACGCTTTACTTCATTTTGGAGCAGCTGTTGACGGCGTTTAAAGTCCACATTGCGCACCATCAAGCCGCTGCTCTTTTTGCAGCCGAGAAAGACCCAAGAAGGTCGTGGACAGAACATTTTCTGTACCTGGTTACTTTAGCAAAGGAGAGCGAGTCAAGTGAACGATTAAGTGTGGAGAATATCGTTAAATACGCTGCTCCAAGGCTTAAGCTTGCTCTGTTGGTGCGGTACAACCCACAGAGGAAGGAATACATACAACACGCACAGGAACTTGTGGCGTGGGCGCAGGAAGTCGATGAAGACGCACAAGAATTTAAGAAACCTGGAAGAATTGTCTCTAACGCGGTGGGCGAAAATGGGCACAAGAGGGTTTGTTACACTTGTGGAAGCGAAGGACACCTAAGGAAGGACTGCCCGAGACAGGGACATCGACGAAATTTTAAAGGAAACGACCGCAAGGGACGCGGTGGAAACCGAATGTCTGAACAACGCTTTGCGCTCGCTACAAGTGAAGGGAACCGTAGTGCAAGTGGAAGTTTCGGTAGCACGCTGGAAAGTGACGAAACCTGTGGTGTGTCGACAGCGGGGCTAAGTCTCAGACGAGAGACTGCTGGAAGACGCAAGAGACTGTACTGATGCAGATGAGCTGACGCTTCCTGACGGTGGAAGACTGTAGGTAACAAAGGTGGGCAAGGTCACTTTGCAAGGAAGAGAAAACGCGCATACGAACACTTCAATCACACTTTCGGAGGTATTTTTCGCTCCGAAGTTGGCAAAAAATCTTATCTTTCTTGGTTGTTTACGGCATAAAGGATGCGTGTTAAAAGATAACGGAAGATTAATGGAATCGGTTTTTAAAAACAAAGTTTTGTTCCCTATTGAAGTGTGTGAATCTGTGTTTGTAGCGAGGCTGTACGCCCACAAAGAGACGAATTTGTCACAAAGTTTTTCGAACATGGTACCCCATGAACGTGGCATCGGATGGAGCAACAGACGATGTACAAGAAGGGACGCTGCATCATTTCCACGCCCGACTCGGGCACCTCGCGTATGACGCGGTCGAAAATCTTGCCAAGGATCCAAGGTCGGGTATCAGGATTACAGACCATGCCCGACCGAATTGCCTAACCTGTGCTGAAGGTAAAGGACAAAGATCACGGCAACCGAAGATATACTCTGGTAAAAATTCGCCAATGGACAGAGTTGGCGGGGTGATATGCAGCGACCTGAAAGGTCCCATCACCCCACGAGATCGACGTGGCAAGTGGTTTTTGTAGACCACTACTCGAACTATGTACGGGTCTTTGCTGCACGATCAAAAGATCGTGCACCAAAGATGTTTGAGCATTTTCTCTGTTGGTTCGAGAAAGAGTTTGATTGTCGGATTCACGTCTTACGTACCGACGGTGGTAGAGAGTTCCGAACGGTGGACTTATTTTGTAAACGGACGGGGGTACGCCGGCAAATCACTGAAGCGGGTACCCCGGCATCTAACGGCAAAGCAGAACGCATGAGCCGAACCATATTTAATATGGTTTGGTGCATGATTTTTGGATCAGGGGTGCCCCTGATGTTTTGGACAAAAGCGGCTGATTATGCGACTTATATACTCAACCGCAGTCCCACTCGGTCGAATCCGGGAGGGGCACCTCCAATTCAAATGCTGACTGGAAAGCCGACCACTGTGAGTGATATTGTGGTCTTCGGGTCTCCGTGTATGGTATGGAGAGACCCGCGTAAAAAATCGCTAGCTAAACATGCCGAGCGAGCACTTATTCCCGGAAGAAACGACGAAACCAAAGGTTTCAAGGTCCTACTGTTAAAGGACCGGGTGGTCACTACCACCCGACATGTCACTCAGATTGAGACATTAAGTGAGGACGCAAACCAGAAGGTGGCGAGGTTACTACAGGACGAAACAGAAGAACCCCCTGCAGCCCTCAATTTCCGTGAAGATAGCGTCGAGGAAACAAGAAACCAAACTGACCAATTGAATCGCGAAGAAACCCACAACTCGCGATAGAAACCAACAAGAAACCAAAAAGCAAGTTACTCCAAGAAATTCGGGCGGATGAAGGAAAAAGACCCCCAAGGCCGCAGCGATGAAAGGAAGTGACGCTGATGGAGATTTTAATCGGTTGAAAGCAAACGAAGTGGCACCAAGTGATGAAAATGGAAGTGGAAACTTTGTGTCGCTTTCGCAGTTGTGGATACATCTAACGAAATTGATGGACCGATGACGAAGATTGCAGATCCTGCAAATTTTTTCGAGGCCGATAGAGGACCACAGTCAGAGAAGTGGAGGGCCGCGGAACAGGACGAGCTAAAATCTTTGGAAGGGCTCGGGACCTGAAAGATTGTCAGGCGTAACCCAGAAAAGAAGCCTCTGCCGACCAAATGGGTCTACAAGACCAAACTAAAGGCAGACAACAGGGTCGAAAGGTACAAAGCACGCCTGGTTGCCCGTGGGGACAAGCAAGTTTTCGGTGAAGTTTATTTCGTGACTTTTTCGTCAGTCATGGAATTAAGTAATGTGAAGATTATATTAATTCTGACGAAAATTTGGGGGGTACCGGCGCGGATGTGCCCAGCGCGTACCCAAAGGCGCCGACTGAAGGAGAGTGCGAGATTCACCTACAGATACCGGAAGGTATGGAAATCACGGACGATAAATTTGAAGAACTAGGAGTGGAAAGTGTGAAAGAGTTGGTTCTAAAATTGGAGAGAAATTTGTATGGCTTGAAACAAGCCGGCCGACTTTGGTACGAAGTGCTACGGAAAACGCTGATTAAACTGGAATTCAAGCAATGCTTAACCGACACATGCATTTTTGTGCGGTCTACTGAACAAGGAACAATTTTGGTGGGTGTGTATGTCGATGACCTGCTGGTCACCGCAACACACCAGAGCCTAGTGGATACACTTTTTTACGAAAATGAACGTTTGGAACTCAATGACCTCGGAAACGTTGAGAAATGTTTGGGCATGCGGATCGAAGGAGGTCCCGACATGGAGTACTATATCGATCAGCAGAGTACGATCGAGGGAATGTTGGAAAGGCATGGTTTGCAAGATGCAAACGCTGTGAAAACTCCGGTTCTGGAAGAGGTTGTGCCAGAACATATGAAGTTGAAATTACCGATGAAAAATCCCAACTATAAAAAATTTTCAATCTCTCGTTGGAAGCCTTCTGTGGATATCGCGGTGCACGCGCCCCGATATTGCTTTCGTAGCTCATCGGGCGACGCGGCACACACATGCACCCAGCCTCATGGATTATCAGATGGCAAAGCGTATCGCACGCTATTTGAAGGGAACCAGGTCCCTAAATTTGATGTTGAAGCACGATGAAGGTGAGTCGTCACCAATACGGATCGTTAGCTACAGCGATGCAGATTTTGCCGCCGATAAAGAAGATTGGAAGAGCATAAGTGCGAACGTGATTTTCGTAAATTGAATGATTGCAGGGTGGAATTGTAAAAAGTAAGGTGCTGTTGCCTTGTCCACTACCGAAGCGGAATTTGTGGCCGCTGCAGTAGGAGGCAGACAGGCACTCGGAATAAAATAATTGTTTGATGAAATTGGGATGCATTCAAGGATCCCGATTGTACTCAAGATCGACAATCAAGCGGCTATCAAGCAGCTACAAAACGAAGCAAGTGCCTCAAGCTCAAAACACGTCGATATCAAATTGAAGTTTATTAAAGACTACACCAAGAAGGGCAAGATGCGGCCCGAGCATGTGGTGACTGGAGACATGGTAGCCGATTTACTGACGAAGATATTAAGTGCGCCAATGATTGCGGAGTTGCGAGAGCAGATTGGACTAAACTGATGATGGAAATACTTTCTATAGGTCGTTACGCTATTGTGGATGAACGCTTGATGAGGACCGGATGCATGTGTGCATGAAGAGGTGTCCCGGTATTTCTCGGAAGAAGTGTTGGAATTTTGTACCCATTTGATGAAGTAAGTGAAAGATTAAATTCCGGCTTTTTT
>MIQA02020211.1:0-52089 GCA_001887855.2 Sclerospora graminicola
GATAGGGCAACAGGCTCACCCTGCTATAATTTCACATACGAAAATCACATTTGCGCTTATGCTTTTCCTATCCACACGGTCAGCCGCATAATCGGCTTCGCTATAGCTCACAATTCGCAAAGGTAATTTCAAATCATTTTCTCCACGTAAATGTAACTTTAGGGTCTTGCTGCCTTTCAGATATCTGGTAATTCGTTTTGCAATCTTGAAATCACTCAGACTTGGTGCGTGCCTGTGCCTCGTTGCACGGTGCACAGCGAACGATATGTCCGACCGAGAGATTCGAGAAATCCACAATAAACTCCCCACAAGAGACTGAAAATCCTTCACTGTAGGTCCTTTTCCACAAGAAATAGTTGGTAACATTTCACTTAATTCTTTCGTGTCTTCCAAAGATAGGTGTTCTCACCACATTTGCGTCATTTAAGCCATGCTTTTCAAGCATCTCCAATATAGTTCCCTCTTGGTCGATAGGTATCCATCTGTAGGACCACCTAGAATTCTCATCCCGAGAAACTTCTCCACGTTACCTAAATCTTTTAACTCCAAAACTTGCATTTTCTCGAAAAATTCGTCCACAGGCTTTGCCTTCGTTGCTGTAACCAGTAAATCATCAACGTATACACCAACCACGATCGTACCCCTTTCATCAATTCTCACGAAAATACAAGTGTCTGTCAGGCACTGGGAAAAATCCATTTTCACTAAGGTTTCACACAATAAGTCATACCATAGTCTTCCTGCCTGTTTCAGGCCGTAAAGGTTCCATTTCAATTTGAGCATTAGCTCCTTCGAACTTGTAGCTTCCAGTTTCTCCAATGTATCATGCGAAATCTCCATACCTTGTGGTATTTGTAGGTATATATCGTAATTTTTCTCTGTACTAGCTTTTGGATAGGCGCTTGGAACATCTCCATGCCTCGCAGGCACATTCCACACAATCGATAATATCAAAATAATTTTCATATTATTTATCTCCACAACTGTCGAAAAGGTGAAGAAATAATTTTCACCGTACACTTTTTTATCACCACTGGCCACCAGACGTGCCTTGTATCTCTCCACAGTACCGTCATTCTTGAATTTAGTCTTGTAAACCCATTTGGTGGGTAACTTCTTTATTCCATCCTTGCGTTTCATTATTTCCCAGATTTCGAGATCCTCTAGGGCTTTCAATTCTGCCCTCTCAGCTATTTTCCACTTTTCAGATTGGTTTCCCCTATGAGCTTCGAAATAGCTCTTGGGGTCCGGCGTTCCGGCAATTTTTCACTGTCGGGGTTATCCACATCAAACACTGCAAACGCAAAGAATGAATTTTCTTCATTCATTCCATCTTGTTTTTCTATTTCACTCGAATTATCATCTTCAGCTGTTCTGCGCTGTTTTTCTTCCTCTTCAAATTCAATTAATCTCTGTGTTTTCTTCATCTTTCTCGTCGACTTCCTTGGTGGTAATTCTTGTCTTGATTTCTTTTCACGAGTCTTAGCTGTTTTCTCCTTCGAAAATGAATTCTCTCCATCGTTTTCGTGATTTATAACCACTTCGTTATTCACCATTCGTAACAGCTTCTCGTTCTCCTTTTCACCCAATGTTTCAACGTCATATACATTTCTCGTTGTAGTCACGACTCTGTCTTTCAGAAGTAACACTTTATATCCCTTGATTTCATCACTTTTTCCAAGTATCAACGCCTTCTCCGCATGCTTTCCAAGTGACTTGTTTTTTAATCACGCCAAACCATGCACGGCGATCCAAAAATTACAATACCTGAGATATTCACCTTCTTCTCCATGAGAACATCAATCGTAGACATCTTCCGCAAATTTGCGCGTGTTGGACTTCGATTCAAGATATAACTGGCATAGTCTGCTGCCTCGGACCAGAACGTAAGTGGAACTCCAGATCCGAAAATCATACATCGAATCATATTGAAGATCGTCCTATTCATGCGCTCTGCTTTTCCATTTGATACAGGATTACCTGCTTCCATAATCTGTCTTCTAACTCCAGTTCGTTTACAGAATAAATCCACGTTTCTATATTCTTCACCACCATCGGTACTTAGCACGTGAATTCGACAATTAAATTCGTTTTCAAACCACGATAAAAATGTTCAAATTTCTTGGCAGCTTGGACTTTCGATTTCGCAGGAAAGACACGAACGTAATTCGAAAAATGATCCACGAAAACGATCAAATATTTATTTCCACGTCAATCTAAGGGCGCAATGGGCCCCTTCAGATCACTGCAGATGACGCCAACGATTCTATCTATCGGCGCGTTCTGCCCACTGTCTTGTCTTGGTTGCTTCGTTTGGGTCCCTTTGCCCTCTGCACAAGTTAAACAATTCGGTCTGCGCTTGTCGGTTAATTTTATACCAGATGCCGGGTCTTTGGCCAATCTTTCCACGGTATCATAGGATAAATGTCCTAAACGTAAATGAAAATGATGCAATGACCCTTCTTGTGGGTCATCGCGTTCGCTATTCTCCATAGTCGTCATAATCATTTTCGTAAATTTTTCACACACCGTCAAATCTTTCATCAAACTCAACTTCGCCGTGAGCACACACCCAGTTACTTCCACATCGAACAATGTACTATTTCCATGCATCATCTTTATTGTTCTGCCAGTGTCTTTGAGCGTACATCCTTTTTTCTTGAGATTACCAAGCGAAATTAAATTTTTTGCCAACTTTGGCGCGTAATACGCTTCCGTAAGCAATACCGTCAACAATTTACTCCTTAGACGCACTTTTCCAACCTTTGACACGCTCAATCTTGCTCCATCAGGCAGAAGTAGGTCTTCGCCCTCTCCACAATCCACTGCGTCTTGGAGAAACTCTTCACTCGACACGAGATGGCGGCTTGCACCACTGTCGATTATCCATACTTCTTTATCGTCCATTTTATCCATTTTTGACATCTTTTGTGACCTTTTTCTATGTTTGATTGTCGATAGCACAAATTTTTTTTCGCCATTTTCTTCCGTTCTTGATCTTGACTTGTGTTCGAAACTCTTGTTCTGCGCCCTGCGATTTCCCTGTCGACAATATTTCCGTGTGTGGCCTTCCATACCGCATGTAAGGCTCGTCCGATTCTTTTTTCTCTCATCCACGAAATTCACCACTCTTCTTGCTTGCTTCTTCACTTTTACTGCGTCGTCCTCCAATTCTTGTGCCCACGCAATAAGTTCTTGTGCATGTAATATATAATCCATGCGCTGCGGGTTGTAGCGTCTCATTAAACCCATCATTAAACCGGGAGCTGCATATTTCACAATATTCTCGACAATAAGTCGCTCATGTGATCCACTTTCACGTGCCAGCGCCACCAGATATAAAAAATGCTGGGTCCATGACCTCCGAGCATCCTTCTCTTGTGCGAAAAGCACTGCAGCTTGTTGATGCGTAATGTTTACTTTAAACGCATGGTAAAGTTGATCCAAAACGTAATAAAGCTCCTGTAATATTTGCCACCATGTCATTATGTTAACTTGGAAATAATTGGCTGCTACGCCCTCCAAATGTTCGCTCAATTTATTAACTTTAAGACGCTCCGTCCACACAAATCCAGACGAAAGTTGCGCCACATCCACTGCCTCGATAAACAGGTAGGCCCATTGCCTAAAACCTGCACCCAATCCAGGATAAAAAATTTCATCTCCAGTGAAATTTTTGATTTTTAACTTGGGTATCTTTATATTTCCATTTCGGCACACGTTTTGCCTTTCCTGGTTTTCGTACATCCTTGGCTCGTTTCTTCCCGGTGCTTGGCACTGCGCACCACGCTTGATGCCGTTATCTCCACCCAGATCCTCCATTGTCATCCGTTTTCTAAACGGGCCATTGTTCTTCACTGCTTCCTTGAAAAATGCTGTCGTGATCTGAACTCTTCGACTTGGGCGAAATTACTGATGCGCAATCCTGCGACTTTCTTCTTCCATGGCTTCAAACTTGTTTTCTAAACGCTTGATGTACGCCATCATAGCTGCCATATCCACTTCTTCGTCAGCTATTTTTCACTTAATCAAACTTCTAACCACAAAAGAGAAAATTATGCGAAAACGAAATAATCCAATGTCTCCCTTTGGCACAGGGGACTTCCACCGAGAATCGTATTTTGAACGAAAACTTTAGTAAAACTTCGAAAATTAACAAATCAGTCCTGAACCCCGTAACTTGGGCCAATAACCTGTAGGAAAGTGTAGGTAGTCGCGTAGTCGGCCCTAGCGCCACGTAAGTCTAATAAACACCGGTTAGTGCGTTTACACTACTTGTTGGTCCGTAGTGCTGCCCTGTCGATTAGTACAGGTCGGCAGTATCCGAAATTCGTGTTTCCTTCACCTGTTTGCTTAGCGTGTCAGTGCTAGGCGTGCGGAAGTGCTCAGGATGGATGTAGGCGTCCGAAGTGTTGTTTACTCGACAAAAATGAAGTATATATTATGTAACATTTAAGTGTAGTTTTGGCTAAAATACTACTTAACCTAAAATTCACAATATGCATAGAAGCCATGATAATCTCGTTAGCAGGAATTTAACGTCAGTTTTCACAACAGATCACATCATCCAAAATTCCAACACTCGATTGGCACCGTCTTATAGCTCTGACCGGCTACAGACGTGGAGCACGCATTGGGTCACTTACCAGCTCTAACCGGCCTAAGTTACGTCCGCGCTCGTTGGAGCGACAAGTGTGACAAGCTATTTCCTACAGTTTATGAGCCCAAGGTTTACGGGCCTTAACTAAGTGTTTTCGAAGTTATTTTCTCGATTTTTAAAAGTTCTCGCACTTTGTCATTTTTCGTGGATAAGTGGAGTGGTTACGACTACATCGGTAGTTAAGTGGTTTCGTTTTCGCGGTGGATATGCTGGTTGTTTATTTCGTGACGAAAGTTTACGTTTGATTTTCGATTGACTTAATAAGTTTTTTTTCTCGCTTTTCTAAGTTACTCTATGGAGGAAGAAAAGGCTGAGAAGCCGAGTCCAGAGATGGAGTTGGTATTGGAATACCTAAAGCGAATGGATAGACAGCTTGAGGCCTTCGAGGATGCCAGATCAACTGGATCGGCTCCGAGCACGTCTCTTGGCTCAAATAAAATCTCGGAGTACGCCAGCGTTTTTCGAGACACGCTGAAAAACATGGCCCTTTTGGAATGAAGATGACGCTCAACGATCTGAGAGCCGAAGATGCTGCTGCACGCTTTACTTCATTTTGGAGCAGCTGTTGACGGCGTTTAAAGTCCACATTGCGCACCATCAAGCCGCTGCTCTTTTTGCAGCCGAGAAAGACCCAAGAAGGTCGTGGACAGAACATTTTCTGTACCTGGTTACTTTAGCAAAGGAGAGCGAGTCAAGTGAACGATTAAGTGTGGAGAATATCGTTAAATACGCTGCTCCAAGGCTTAAGCTTGCTCTGTTGGTGCGGTACAACCCACAGAGGAAGGAATACATACAACACGCACAGGAACTTGTGGCGTGGGCGCAGGAAGTCGATGAAGACGCACAAGAATTTAAGAAACCTGGAAGAATTGTCTCTAACGCGGTGGGCGAAAATGGGCACAAGAGGGTTTGTTACACTTGTGGAAGCGAAGGACACCTAAGGAAGGACTGCCCGAGACAGGGACATCGACGAAATTTTAAAGGAAACGACCGCAAGGGACGCGGTGGAAACCGAATGTCTGAACAACGCTTTGCGCTCGCTACAAGTGAAGGGAACCGTAGTGCAAGTGGAAGTTTCGGTAGCACGCTGGAAAGTGACGAAACCTGTGGTGTGTCGACAGCGGGGCTAAGTCTCAGACGAGAGACTGCTGGAAGACGCAAGAGACTGTACTGATGCAGATGAGCTGACGCTTCCTGACGGTGGAAGACTGTAGGTAACAAAGGTGGGCAAGGTCACTTTGCAAGGAAGAGAAAACGCGCATACGAACACTTCAATCACACTTTCGGAGGTATTTTTCGCTCCGAAGTTGGCAAAAAATCTTATCTTTCTTGGTTGTTTACGGCATAAAGGATGCGTGTTAAAAGATAACGGAAGATTAATGGAATCGGTTTTTAAAAACAAAGTTTTGTTCCCTATTGAAGTGTGTGAATCTGTGTTTGTAGCGAGGCTGTACGCCCACAAAGAGACGAATTTGTCACAAAGTTTTTCGAACATGGTACCCCATGAACGTGGCATCGGATGGAGCAACAGACGATGTACAAGAAGGGACGCTGCATCATTTCCACGCCCGACTCGGGCACCTCGCGTATGACGCGGTCGAAAATCTTGCCAAGGATCCAAGGTCGGGTATCAGGATTACAGACCATGCCCGACCGAATTGCCTAACCTGTGCTGAAGGTAAAGGACAAAGATCACGGCAACCGAAGATATACTCTGGTAAAAATTCGCCAATGGACAGAGTTGGCGGGGTGATATGCAGCGACCTGAAAGGTCCCATCACCCCACGAGATCGACGTGGCAAGTGGTTTTTGTAGACCACTACTCGAACTATGTACGGGTCTTTGCTGCACGATCAAAAGATCGTGCACCAAAGATGTTTGAGCATTTTCTCTGTTGGTTCGAGAAAGAGTTTGATTGTCGGATTCACGTCTTACGTACCGACGGTGGTAGAGAGTTCCGAACGGTGGACTTATTTTGTAAACGGACGGGGGTACGCCGGCAAATCACTGAAGCGGGTACCCCGGCATCTAACGGCAAAGCAGAACGCATGAGCCGAACCATATTTAATATGGTTTGGTGCATGATTTTTGGATCAGGGGTGCCCCTGATGTTTTGGACAAAAGCGGCTGATTATGCGACTTATATACTCAACCGCAGTCCCACTCGGTCGAATCCGGGAGGGGCACCTCCAATTCAAATGCTGACTGGAAAGCCGACCACTGTGAGTGATATTGTGGTCTTCGGGTCTCCGTGTATGGTATGGAGAGACCCGCGTAAAAAATCGCTAGCTAAACATGCCGAGCGAGCACTTATTCCCGGAAGAAACGACGAAACCAAAGGTTTCAAGGTCCTACTGTTAAAGGACCGGGTGGTCACTACCACCCGACATGTCACTCAGATTGAGACATTAAGTGAGGACGCAAACCAGAAGGTGGCGAGGTTACTACAGGACGAAACAGAAGAACCCCCTGCAGCCCTCAATTTCCGTGAAGATAGCGTCGAGGAAACAAGAAACCAAACTGACCAATTGAATCGCGAAGAAACCCACAACTCGCGATAGAAACCAACAAGAAACCAAAAAGCAAGTTACTCCAAGAAATTCGGGCGGATGAAGGAAAAAGACCCCCAAGGCCGCAGCGATGAAAGGAAGTGACGCTGATGGAGATTTTAATCGGTTGAAAGCAAACGAAGTGGCACCAAGTGATGAAAATGGAAGTGGAAACTTTGTGTCGCTTTCGCAGTTGTGGATACATCTAACGAAATTGATGGACCGATGACGAAGATTGCAGATCCTGCAAATTTTTTCGAGGCCGATAGAGGACCACAGTCAGAGAAGTGGAGGGCCGCGGAACAGGACGAGCTAAAATCTTTGGAAGGGCTCGGGACCTGAAAGATTGTCAGGCGTAACCCAGAAAAGAAGCCTCTGCCGACCAAATGGGTCTACAAGACCAAACTAAAGGCAGACAACAGGGTCGAAAGGTACAAAGCACGCCTGGTTGCCCGTGGGGACAAGCAAGTTTTCGGTGAAGTTTATTTCGTGACTTTTTCGTCAGTCATGGAATTAAGTAATGTGAAGATTATATTAATTCTGACGAAAATTTGGGGGGTACCGGCGCGGATGTGCCCAGCGCGTACCCAAAGGCGCCGACTGAAGGAGAGTGCGAGATTCACCTACAGATACCGGAAGGTATGGAAATCACGGACGATAAATTTGAAGAACTAGGAGTGGAAAGTGTGAAAGAGTTGGTTCTAAAATTGGAGAGAAATTTGTATGGCTTGAAACAAGCCGGCCGACTTTGGTACGAAGTGCTACGGAAAACGCTGATTAAACTGGAATTCAAGCAATGCTTAACCGACACATGCATTTTTGTGCGGTCTACTGAACAAGGAACAATTTTGGTGGGTGTGTATGTCGATGACCTGCTGGTCACCGCAACACACCAGAGCCTAGTGGATACACTTTTTTACGAAAATGAACGTTTGGAACTCAATGACCTCGGAAACGTTGAGAAATGTTTGGGCATGCGGATCGAAGGAGGTCCCGACATGGAGTACTATATCGATCAGCAGAGTACGATCGAGGGAATGTTGGAAAGGCATGGTTTGCAAGATGCAAACGCTGTGAAAACTCCGGTTCTGGAAGAGGTTGTGCCAGAACATATGAAGTTGAAATTACCGATGAAAAATCCCAACTATAAAAAATTTTCAATCTCTCGTTGGAAGCCTTCTGTGGATATCGCGGTGCACGCGCCCCGATATTGCTTTCGTAGCTCATCGGGCGACGCGGCACACACATGCACCCAGCCTCATGGATTATCAGATGGCAAAGCGTATCGCACGCTATTTGAAGGGAACCAGGTCCCTAAATTTGATGTTGAAGCACGATGAAGGTGAGTCGTCACCAATACGGATCGTTAGCTACAGCGATGCAGATTTTGCCGCCGATAAAGAAGATTGGAAGAGCATAAGTGCGAACGTGATTTTCGTAAATTGAATGATTGCAGGGTGGAATTGTAAAAAGTAAGGTGCTGTTGCCTTGTCCACTACCGAAGCGGAATTTGTGGCCGCTGCAGTAGGAGGCAGACAGGCACTCGGAATAAAATAATTGTTTGATGAAATTGGGATGCATTCAAGGATCCCGATTGTACTCAAGATCGACAATCAAGCGGCTATCAAGCAGCTACAAAACGAAGCAAGTGCCTCAAGCTCAAAACACGTCGATATCAAATTGAAGTTTATTAAAGACTACACCAAGAAGGGCAAGATGCGGCCCGAGCATGTGGTGACTGGAGACATGGTAGCCGATTTACTGACGAAGATATTAAGTGCGCCAATGATTGCGGAGTTGCGAGAGCAGATTGGACTAAACTGATGATGGAAATACTTTCTATAGGTCGTTACGCTATTGTGGATGAACGCTTGATGAGGACCGGATGCATGTGTGCATGAAGAGGTGTCCCGGTATTTCTCGGAAGAAGTGTTGGAATTTTGTACCCATTTGATGAAGTAAGTGAAAGATTAAATTCCGGCTTTTTTACGATAATTACGACAGGACACCATTACATAACATTTAGGTTACAAAAAAGTCAGAACTGATTTGTTTTTTGTAACATTTTATATTTATACACTTTTCCTTTTACGCTAAAAAGAGACAGTAAAACACACACTGTAGTTGAGGCTCTTACGCGAGAGACCTCCGACTTGATCAACAAGTCAGCAACCTCGATTGGCACCGTCTTATAGCTCTGACCGGCTACAGACGTGGAGCACGCATTGGATCACTTACCAGCTCTAACCGGCCTAAGTTATGTCCGCGCTCGTAGGAGCGACAAGTGTGCTAAGCTATTTCCTACAATATTCTCTTCTGGTAGATTCCGTTGTGGTAGGGTTTACAGCAAGTTCTGTCTACACGAGATGGAGGTGGCATAGGGAGCTACCACAAAAATTGAAGTGCTGAAGTATATACAGGGTAATATAATAATCATAGATTGAGCTAATTGTGCTGAAGAATATACAGGGTAATATAATAATCATAGATTGAGCTAGTTGTGGTCGTATCGACTTAATCGTGAAAATATGTGCACACCGAGTATACAGCTCTCCCATTGCTAATTAAGTGTCAGCGAAAAACGAAAGTGAGATACTGGCGACGCCGGAGCTGACATGCAGCATTTATAAAATAAAAGGAGCTGCAGCACAGCTCACTACTAATGCAAAGAAGGACAAGAAAACTGCGGGGAACATTATAAAGAGTAAGGACGAAAGATTGCCACTCTGAAAAGTTGTTTACTACATCGGTTGAGTGCGAGCGTGCGTTGGCATTCGAGGTGGCTCGACACCATGAAAGAATTATATGCCATACCAACCAGACGCAATCATTTTGCGCCCCCTGCTTGTGATAATACGTCAACAATCATATCGTTCTAGCAGCCATTTAGAAGCAAGCCAGAAGAACTCATTTGTGGTCAACATCAAGCTATACCAAGATTAGCAATCGACTACACTGGTGTTTTTGTCTTCTACTGTATCTGTTGGAATTTGGATGTGATTTACGATGAAAAACTCAGTTGAAATTCATTGGACAAAATTACAGTGATTCGATTTATATACAAATTTTAAGTTAAGGAATTTTAGGTTAAGATTTTTTAACTTTACATAGTACACTTTTCATTTTACTCTGAACTTAATTCGTCCTCGGTATACTAGTAATTTTCACGGTTTAAAGACAGGTACGGTAAAAGTCGGATCCAGTGGGACTACGGATCGAGTGGGACACCACCAATCTGTAATGCTGACACCCCACCCACATGTCAAAATCTGCCGAGGTCTATACCGAATTAGTAAGAAGGTACAGGCCAGAAGTCACGGGGACCACAATAACCCCAAAAAAACCTCAATTTTTTTTACTTGATTACGACGAAAAAAAGTGTCCCACTGGATCCGACTTTTACGGTACTTTGTAGGTAGGCAAAACTAGCCTATCAGCGCGTATTTACGACTTTCAAACTTTTGCATTCAGCTAAGTGCCCGCAGACTCGATTTAAGCCAATGACGTAAAAGAAGCTCGTATTTTGTGTGGATGATGATATTAATAAATAAAAGTTAACTATGTCCGATTGGGTGCTTCCAAGCAAAAATCAGCCAGTCAAAAATAGACAACTGCTCGTTTTTGCCTTGAGCGAGAATCGCTGAAGGCAAACGTGTGATAAAAGGGCTTAGTAGCCAAACCGAAGGTATGCTCTGATTGGTCAGTTTTGCCTACTTTTACCTACCTTCGAACCGTGAGAACCACTACTGGTACTAACAGACCAGTATATACTATGCACTCCCAGTAGACGCTAATCTGTCGCTGGTGGCACAAGTAGCACAACAATATTTTCCTACACGTTATGAGCCCAAGGTTCACGGAGCTCAGGTCGTGCTAAGAAACCCCAAATTTGAAACTCTGATTTATGACTAACACCAGAAATCATTGGAAGGTTTAAAACTCATTAAGTTCTCGTTTTTGTGAATCACGTTGTGGATTTACGTTCTGGAATATTACGCATTGCTTTTTACGTGGAGTTACGTTTTCTCACATAGAAGAAAATAAAGTGAAAGCGCCGGTGACCAATGTGGCAGCGCTACTTGAATACATCAAAAGAATTGAAGAACGCGTGGAAATGGTGGAAGATAAGCGCTCGATCCTAGCACATTGCCGGGATCAAGAATGGGCTCGCCTGTTGCGGAAGGCGGAAGTGTATTTAGAGACACGGTCAAAAAATATGGACCGTTTGGGTATAGGACGACGATATATGATCTCAACGCTGAAGATGGCATCGATAGAGATGGCGTAGTACGTGCCGGTGCACCGAATATCCACCAGGGTCAGGCAGCTGGAGCGGCACCACAATAGGCTGTAGGTGGAGTTGTGTCACCTGGAAATTACGCTCCACAAAATTGTGGCCCACCGGGGGGCATATAACACCAAGGTTGACGATGCAGAATATTTCGGGAATTGTAGTTTATGCCGAGCTTGGAGCGGGCTTTAACCAGTGGGCGTATCTGTTTATAGAGGCTGTGGAAATTGCCGAGTTGTCGTCCGGCTGTGTGTGGACTGAAAGGCTTAATGTGAACAAGTTGGGAGAGCATTTAGAAGGAATGGCGGCAAATTACTTCCAAGCAAATATAGCAACATGGTGGCAACTTTCATAACAACTTTACTTCGTGATGGATCAAATGTTGAACGTCTTTAAGATCAACATCACGCATCACCAGTCCGTACTAATGTTCGCAGCTGAGAAAGACCCGCGCAGGACATGGACTCAACAGTTCCTGTATTTTGTGGCCCTGGCTAAAGAGAGCGGGTCATATGAACAATTAATGGTGGAAAATATCGTGAAGCATGTAGCGCCACACTTAAGGTTAGCGTTGATGATACGCTATGATCCAACAAGACAAGATTACATGATGCATGACCAAGCGTTTGTTGCCTTGGCACAAGAACTCGAAGTCAACGCCCACAAGAACAGAAAATCAGGGAAAATTTTGATTAACTCCGTAAAAGAGCATAAGAGAAAGAGGACGTGTTTCAAATGCGGTATGGAGGTCCTCGTACAGAAGTAGTGTCGACAAAGGGGAAGGACAACATCCAAAAAGCGTTTTGAACAGAACAGAAAACGTTCGAACGATGGAAACAACGAGAAACGTTTGTGTTGTCGACGACTGAAAAATGCCATAAAGAATTATGAAATGTCAAGATGCGATATTATGTCCAACGAAAATATCTGGATTATCGACAGCGGCGCGAGCAGACACTAAGTGTCAAGCGCAGAAACATTGGACGACGCCAGAGACTGCGTAGAAGAAGAAAACATGACGCTCCCAGATGGAGGAACTCTACAAGTCACGAAATTGTGAGTGTAACACTCAAAATTGACTTTTCTACCATAGTGCTAACGGAAGTATATTTTGCACCGAACCTTGCAAAAAAAATTTCTCTGGAATGTCTCAGGAAAAAAGGAGTGTGTTGAGAGACAATGGGAAAAGCATGTAACTTGTGTACAAAAACGAAGTTCTATTCGAAGTCAATGGTTCTAATTATGTGTTCACTGCAAGCTTACGCACAACGAATAAACTGGAGAGAGCACAAGTGTTTTCGAATATGGTGATGAATGTGGTATCGCAAGATCCTTATGACGACTACCAAGAGGGAACGTCTCATTAGTTCCATCTGAGGCTAGTCCGCCTAGCCTACGGTACTATCAAAAGGTTGGCAAAAGGCCCTGCGTCTGGAATTAAACTCACTGATCGACGCAGGGCAAACCGCCTGACATGTGCGGAAGGGAAGGCCACCAAAACCAAATAGTCGCAGAAAGATTACGGACAAAACGCACCAATAGACCACCTTGGTGGCGATATATGTAATTTTGAAGGACCTATCACGCCATGAGATAGGCGTGCAATAGGTATCTCGTGATATTCGTGGACTATTTTTCTAATTACGTGCGGGTCCTTGCTCCCAAAACTAAGGATCAGGCAGCAAAGAAGTTCGAACATTTGATTGGCTATTTTGATGTACCTCTGCGTAGCTTGTAGGATCGGACATCGATGCCATTTTTCCATTATCCGTAATAATTATATCGCAAAGAGCGAAAGCAAATAGCAAATTCTTTCCACTTTGACTTGGAGTTTCTTGATCTCCTTCTTCAAAATTTGTGTATTCGCGGTCTGCTTTGTTTTCTTCGACGTCTACCTAATATGGGTTTGCCCAAATACCTATTTTTATTATATTACGTAGATAGGTACTTATACCTACTTTCAAGAGGCCTAAGTATAGGACGCTGAGATCAGTCCGGTCGTAATCGAGGAGGTGGCTGATTGTTAGACCTGTATGAGCTACATTAAAAATCCACCAATCAGAGTTTTGGCCAATGAGCTCCAATCCGATTTTCTTTGTGAAATAGCTGGATTGTTTAAAACCACGGTTTTAAATTAGTCCCGCCGCGCCAAATTCTGCGGTAACGACCAGCAGTAAGACTTGCCGGTGGCTGTGGCTACTATCCACTCACCGTACCAAATTCTTTTTTTTGCTTAAAAAACCTTGCTTGTTCGTGTAACAGGATGACCTGTTACAGGCTTACACTGTGAATTGCAAGTGAGGAAGCGTGTAATTTAGAACAGGAACAAATGTAATTTGCTCCTCAATAGTTTAATTTATAGTTGTTAGACAAGACTATTTAATAAGCTTAAATAGTTCCTAATTATGTATCCCAATAAATAAATCTGAACACGTGGCTGCAAGACGGTAAGTTTTAGAGTGAGATATATTGATTGGGTAAGAGTTAACAACTATAATCAATCATACAAGCATGTAATATAAAACTGATCTAATAATACTTTTATTATTTAGATCCTTTCTTGGATTCGGTATTTACATCCGAATCGGATTTCCTTGTGATTTATAATAACTTATAATCCAATATTCGCATTTCAGACAATAAGTCTGAAATTGAACTGTGATATTTCAACTTAAATATCGCTTATGTAATGGTACCCATTATATCACCCCCCCCCACTTAAGGTGGTTGGCCAATAATAAATTTTGATATTGTTCAATTAAATGGTAGCACTTGTTGGTCAAAACAATTATTTACAAACCAAAACTCCACGACCAGGACACATCATGGTCGGCACATGCGGCGGCGCACTAAAGGGCGCTGCTGAAGAGACTGAGAAGACTTCTGCCATAGCATCAAATGCTAAGGTGTCCAGCACAAGTAGTGACACCGCCAAAGCAGCGGCAGACGAAGAAAGACCATGAGACTTGGCGGATCAAGATGCAAGTGCTGCTGAAGCAGCATCTATAAGGGGGAGTGAAGGTGTTGCTAAGGTGACACCTGCCGAATGGCGGGTGGCAAAGATGGCTTCGTCGTTGTTCGGGGTAGCTCCGATTCTGATGAAGAGGAGGAGGAAATTGATGTCCTCCACAAGACGTCTAGTGAGTTTTAACCCGCTAAAGATTTGTCGCTTAACGGCGACGCCGGAATGGATTCCGACGCTGTCGATTACGACAGCGACGACTCTTAAAAGAGATGGAAAAGGAGCCATATCGCTAGTTCTCCTGGTCCAAGGCGTTCGCCGGGTTGTGATGTTGACCCGACGCGACGTGCGAGAGAAGGCGACGCTCCGACAGCTCAGAAAATTTGGACAGAAGTGAGTTGCCTTATCGTACGGAACTGCATGTTCGTACAAAGTGGGGTTTTGGACCTCAGGTTAGTCGACAGGGGCGGTCGCCGTAAGCGTGGCTTCCAATACGCGTTGTTCGACGTTTACGTCTTGGATGACTGTGAATACATCCTTGAGCGTCGATTCGATCGTTGTACCGATAATAGACGTTAGAACCTTGTTGACTCTTTCTTCTAGGTTCGCTATTATACGAAACGAAAAGGGTCGCGGAAGAACAGGGACGATAAGATGCCCCTACTCAAAGTTGGAACGCCTTTGCTGACAACTACAACAAAGGGCCCGACGAGTATGTGAAGCGAGTTCACATCATGTGCGAGCGCTTCTTAAAGCACTCGCGTAAAATTGAGTTATCCTTGATTCCTGCATCCAGGAAGGGATGATCAAAGTTCCGAGGGCTGACGCCCCTGACCTCATGAAGGGGTTTAAGAAGGATAATTCTCCTCACACTCGCAATTCGAATGGCATCAATAAGGCCCTTGATCTCGGAGGGTACTGAGTAACCACAGTGCACCCACAATCCCTCCTCGCAAATGTAAGGAGTGCCCTTTGTGCAGCAATGGAAGTTGATATATGAAGGGACACCGCAAGGTAACTCGATCGAGTAAAGTCGGAGATTGAGAATCTCTGGACTTCCCACAATCGGTTGGAAACCAATTACAAGTCTCTTTTGGGAGACTTCAAGAAGCACGGCATATGCCATGGGGATGCGTCTCGTCATAAGACGAAGACATAGGGAGGTTTGCGCCTCTCTACGTAGACGTAGGGTGGCGGCGCATCGCTGCGGGAATGTCTAGTGTATTGGCATTTCCTTTCACACCTTGGACCTTAAATGACCCAATGAATTTAGGGAGCATCTTTCGTGCAGGGAAGTTGCTTACTGCATGTGTAGGTAAATTAGTTGTTAATAAAAAAACAAATTCGCCTTTTTGAAAGGAATTTGTGTTCTTCCTTCCGTTGTAGTTTGCATTTTCCTTCTGTTTGTCGAAAGCAGAAGCAACCACATCTTTCACGTAGCGTATTGCAGCGTCCAGCTATAATACGAAGTCATTTACTGTTTTATTAGCAGTAGATATACTGCCTTCGTTGTCGGCAGTCATTGCTGTAGAAACGTACTCTTCCAAATTAGATTCAGGATCAACTAAAGCTGACTGTGCTTCACTGATGTAACAGAAATAGCCTCTTTAAGTTCTTCGCAAGTTGTGATTGTAACTTGCAGCTCAAAATTTGAGCGGGTTCCATCCCTCACTTAGGGTTGACGTTCCGTCAACTAAAACTATGGTTCGTGGGTGCCTCATGGCATTGACGTAGAATGGTGTATGCTTTGTTGAAGCATGCACCGAATTGTTTATAGCAAACTCAGTGAGTGGAAAGAAGTCACTCTATTGTTCGAAAGCATGCACGTATGAACGCAGCATGTCTCCGATAACGCGATTAACGCGTTCCGGTTACTCATCCGTTTCCGGATGATTCGCAGTTGACGTCTTCAACTGCGTTCCTAAGAGATCGAACGTTTTTTTGCATGAAACGTCCTGTGAATCCCGGATCTTTATCCGGGACTATGTTCTCTGGCATTCCGTGCAAACAGATTATCGTGTCAACAAATATCCGCGCTGTTAGCGTGGCAGTGACATTTACGGACAATGCAGCAAGATGAACCATCTTGCTGAAACTGTCTACAAAGACCACGATTCCAGTCTTTTGACTGTTGTCGGGCGGAAGGCTGAAGATGATGCCCATTCAAATGGGATTCCAACATTTTGTCGAAACCGGCAGAGATTGGAGGGGGCATGCGCAGATTGCGCAGGCTTTTCGTGCTGCCAAATTTCTCGCAAGTGCGTAAGTACTTACGTACCCATTCATACTGGTTCCTCCAGTAGAAATCACGTGCGAGAGAAGCGTATGTCTTTTCTCGACCATGATGCCCCGAGATCGGTGCAACATGGTACTCAAACAATATTTTATGTATGAGATCATCGTCGTTAGGAACGACGATGCGGGTAAAATCTTGTGGGTCTGTGCCATAGAGTATACCATCGTGCAATCGATAACGATCCACGCAAGCGCGGAATAACTCTGGTAGTTCGTCGCGCTTTTTACCTTTTTTTATCACTTAAGTTATCAATCAACAGACGCGTTTCCTCGTCTGCTTCGTACGCTCGTCGTACCTGTCGTACAAGGGCGACGACAGAGCAGTGTAACGAATTGCGTTTGCACTGATGCTTTCTGTTACGGACGGTTTGTTTCGTAATCAGGCCTTCGTGAAAGCGCATTCGCTATCACGTTCAACTTCCCCGGTTTATTTTCAACCGTGAAGTTGTACTCTGCAAGGAAAGATAACCATCGTGCCATTTTTTGGGAAATGTGCGGTAAATTTACGGCCGTCCGTAACGACGAATGGTCCGTATAAACCACAAACGGTCTATATCCTAAGAGATAGATCCGAAATTTCGTCAGTGCATATTTCATGGCAAGGTGTTCCTGGTCATGCACTGGATAGTTGCGCTCTGCTGGGCGCTACTGACGCGATTGGTAATAAATTACGTGATATCGTGATCGCGCTGCATCAAGGCACAGCCAATTGCGAAATCGCTCGCGTCACAAACGACGTAAAACGGTCGCTAATTATCGGCTATAGCCAAGACAGGCATCTCAGTCAATCTTTGCTTGATTGCATCAAAAGCTTCTTCGCATTGGGTATCCCAATGCCACTCGACATCTTTCTTCAACATTCAATAAAGGGGTCGTATTAGACCAGCATAGTTGCACGAAAACTGTGGCAGTATGTTGCCAACCCAAAGAAACATGACGATCTTAACATTGGTTGGCGTAGGCCGTACGACAACACCCTGATCTTCTCTGCATCAGGGCGCGCCCCGTTCTTGCCTACGAAGCAGCCAAGAACGGGTATCTCAGGCGCACCTAAGGTGCACTTCTTCAATTGGCATAGAGCTTATGTTTACGCATAAGCTTTAAAACCCGATGCAGATGTTTTTATGAAAATCTACATCGCTTTTACCGTCTTCAGTCTTGCTGTGGATGAACACATCGTTAAAATAGCTCGGTGTGTATTCGCGCACAAGCCGCAATAGATGCGTGACGCATCTGTTGAATGTTGCAGGGGCATTACGTAGTCTTTATGGCATCGCAAGCCATTCCCAAAGCATCTCGCTTTGGGTGCATACTGCTGTGAGAGGGATATCTTTCTCACACATGAGGATTTGGTAAAACCACCGCGTAGATCGAGAGCACTGAAGACAGTACACCCGCTTATGCAATCAATGATGACATCTTTTCGCGGTAGCGGCGATTGCGCCGTTATCGTGGCTACGTTCAGTCTACTATAAGCGTGAACGATTCTCCACCCACCAGTGAACGTTTTCACACAGATGGTGGGATTGGAGTGTGGTGAGGTAGACTCCCGCACGTGTCCCTCCTTGCGACGTGCCTTAAAGAACTCGACGACTGGTCACGCGGTAATGGCCACTGCCGCGTGACACATTACTTTGTACCTGGCACGAGGTCAATATCATGGCAAGTTTGCATTATACTTCTTCTGAAAAAATGTCAGCGTATTCCAAAAGTACATCATAATAATAAGGGGAATTCGCTTAAAGCGACTCCCATCTCTGCGCTTCAAAGCGCTGAACTTTGGTTTGTACATTGGGAACGCACTTGTTCCCAATGTCGTGCGTTTGCACTGTGGATATTTGTTCGCGAATACCCACAACATCATCCGTTGCAACGATGAGATAGATCTATTTGATCTGATCATCGTGCAAATTCTTCTTAAGCTTCTTCCAGCTTAGAGCTGGAAGAGCCATCAACTCCGAACCTAGTTTCGGAGGTTGTCAAGTGTGAGAGACTGGGTAGCTAATCCAGTCTCTGTCTGCGTCAAGACGTTTAATGTCTCGACAGACTCATCCTCGTGATCAGACGCACTCATCTGATCTGTTGCCTGTTTGGCTACACGATGATGTCGTGTAGTCGCTCTCGGAAATAACTTCCGAGATTCGAGCACCCACGATGGGCAGATGACTGACTGTAGGAGGGGCACTCCGTCCATCCAGGTCTTGGTCCAAACCAACATCAAGCTGGCTGGACCGGTCACCTCCACCACCTTGTCTGTGACGACTGGGATGATCCATCTTGTATAAGCTCACGTCAGCACTGGCGGTTACGCTCTCCTGGTGGACTCTAGGGCGAAAAGTTAAGAGCCGGTTTGAATAGGTGGACGAGAGTTAGGACTAGGGTTGCTCCTGGGCGGAATCTTCACCGAGGAGCAGACTGGAGTTTTCACTTGAGTTTATTATACCGCAAATGCTGGACCGAGTTTACTCACTCAGCCAGCTTAACCAAAGATAATAAAGGGATTACTCCAATCGTATGTGTGGCCAGGAAATACAAACAATATCTACGCTCCGATCTGATCCACCTTATGTGGTAGGTGACCTGGTCCTCGCCCATTCAGCTTTTCCAGGGGTAGGTGACCTGGATGGTGGTCTGGATCTGAGCAGACCATCTTTCCACTCTGATCATATCCAACCTTCGGCTCTTCTTGTTTCTTTATCTTTTCTTGTTTTTTATCCATCACATAATTGGGGGAGGATGAGGTCGACATTAAAGAAGAAGTTACTACCCTGGAGGCTCCTACTGGAGCTGGTCCGGACTATGGTGCTGGTCACTATGCCCCAATCGGAGCCGCCTCGGATTATGGTGCAGGTCACGATAGTCGGAAGAAGGATCATGGTTTTGACCATGATACGAAGAAACACATGCCAAGTTGACCATTGCATCCTTCTAGAGCAGCATTGGGCGCGATATGCCTTCCCCAATGCACCTGACACAACTTTCTCAACAAATTTAACTGGTTTTGGTTTTCCACCCACTAGGGACTCGCAGTGATATCCAGGGTCACCAAGAAATCCGGGCACGCGCACAATTGTGGTGTAGTCGCTCTTTCCGAGGTGCCAACACCGACGGGGGGGGGCCAGATGACTGACTGTCGGAGGTAGCCAGGGAAATCCAAACAATATTCCACGATCTTCCACGGTAAGCCAAACTTCACTTTCCTTTCTAATACAACTTAACCATGTTCCAACCCGGGCGACTTGAGTGAGTATAGAGTTTCACGGCGACTCCGAGTCAAGGGACTTCGTGTGGGTTCTTTTTTTTTCAACCTTCCCCGGGCAATCCAATAGCAACTAAAGGGGAACTTGTTAACCCTCTGCTGTAGACCAATGACGACATGTGTCTTAAAAAGAGAAACTTATACTGATTTTTATCCCTAAATCCGATATAAACCTATAGTGTACCTTACCGAAAATAGCGTGACCAGCTCGACCTGGACGTTTATTTATCTTACCCGAAATAGCGTGACCAGCCCGACCTGTACGTTTATGTACAGTATTCAAGTTAGCATGACCAGCTTGGATAGGCATTTACTTTGACCTGGACGGTACCAGGGTGACCTGGCCGCCGTCTCCAATTTCTTCTTCATGGTCGCTTGCTAATCTCCGGTGCTTCGTCCGGCTACTACAGGGACATAGCCTCCTGGAGCATCTTATCTGTCTCTATGACCACCATTAACCGATTTTTAGCTTAACTTGATCCATGATTAACTTCTGGCTGGCCTGAACCACACCTTCCGGACCACCTCCTTTAGTCTGTTTCTATGTTCGTGTGCTGGTCCGGCACTGGCAAGTGCTCCCGAATGCCACCGGAAGCCGCCACCCGATGTCTGTTAGTAGCCGACCCGGGCAGCTAGCTTGGGTTAACATTTCCACCAATCCGGTTAAAGGATTTACCCTTCATCGGTCCGTTAACCAATTCCGGAACCACTTCACCATTGAGTCTTATCGCAGCCGCAAAACGGTTGAGTCACGATCTCACTACGCATTTTCTTGCACCATTCAACGCTTACATGTCTGGTCACAACGAACGAAGCATGGATCCATTACCATGGATCCATGGCCGGCCTGTCCCCCAAGCCCAGCTAGGCCACCTGTAGGTTGCCTAAGTGCGCGATTCTCGGGTCCCTGACGCCGTCTAGGGCAGGCGGAGGTAGCTAGCCTGATAAGTCAGATCTCTGCTTTGACTACCCAGGTAGCTACCCCGGAAAAAGCGATGACCAAGCTGTCGTTGACTGCAGAGCTAGCCAATCGGCGAGGAGATGAGGCCAATGCCCGGGAGATACTCGCTGCCCTATGTTCACAGGGCCGGATTTCTCAATTGGAGAGCGAGGTAGTTGACCTTACTCGGGAGAGGGACCGATGCAAGCTGCTGGCCGAATCCATTGACTCCCTTCGTACCACACACCAGTCGACAGCATCCACCTCGGAGTCTCAACGTAAGTACAGCCACTCTTGATTCAATCTGCGAAAAGATTCTACAATTTATAAATAAATTTTTAATAAACAAAATCAATCCAATTTTAATTCAACTTTTTTTTAAAATACAATTAAAGATATTTTACCTTAGGGGAAATCGCTAATCGGTACCCTAAATTAGCCATCAATTACTAATCAGTACCCTGTTCACATAATTATTGCTAATCGGTACCCAGACCCGCTCTTTTTGCCATCAGCCTTGCTAATCGGTACCCGTAAGAAGGAAATGAACTATTTCACAACCTCCTTGCTGTCTTAACACTGCTTGCGTATTCTGCATAAAATCGACAAGCGCAACATGTCGGATTATCTAGATAAACAGCATTGAAACGATTGATTATCTTCTTTCCCACTGTACTCGACACATCAAAGCAAAATCGAACTTACACATAACAGCAGCACCATATTTTTTTTAAATCCTAGCAACAAAATCTTTTTAGCTGCTGTTGCTCCATGCTTAAAGCGACTGGGTTTCACTATCCACACGTTGCACGTATCTTCAAACTTTTGGCGGAGTTGTTGCGCCACAGATTCGTAAAAGATAGTTACAATAGCCAGCAAAGATCTAATCATCCTTCAAAAAAGCAGCAATTAGTACAATGTCATGTTAGAGTTGCACATAGCCCCATTGAGATCTTGGATATCCCCAAGGAAAAAAAATACGTTGTAAGGTCCTGGAACGCATTTGGGCACCAAAAATATACAACTCATTTAACGACTTCAGTAACTGAAATACTTCTTTTTTTCATAATGTACCTATCCGGTTGCACACGCAAAAGAGTGAGCGTAAAATGAATCTATTCGCCTTCACCAATACTCTTTTGCATCGTTCAGTTATTAGAAACAGCATTTGTTCTTCGCTAATTTTTAAAGGGTACCGATTAGCAAGGCTGATGGCAAAAAGAGCGGATCTGGGTACCGATTAGCAATAATTATGTGAACAGGGTACTGATTAGTAATTGATGGTTAATTTAGGGTACCGATTAGCGATTTCCCTTTACCTTATTTATTAAAAAAAATATATAAATTTTAATTTTAATAAAATAACATTTAAAATTAATATAATTTTTTATAAATTCTTTAAAATTATTATACAAATATATTAGAACAATATTCAAAAAATTCCTCATTCACTCACTCTACGTGTCCATCACAGGAAACCACATTTTATACCACCACACCTTGCTGGACGAGTTTTCCCATGCTACCCGGGGGATATTTAAGTATTACGAACAGTTCGTCCACATCTCTCAGTGATTGGAGATATCGCAAAAGAGCCTGGGTCGGCTAGAGAAATTCATGTTTCGCGTCTCGCGAAAAATAAAGAGGGGCAAGAAGCTTTTAAAACAGTTGTCCCCCGAGCTGCCCGAACACCAAGTCCAAACCAAGAATATCAGGAGCTGTATACCGAGGCCCAAAAAGACGTGGCTCGAGCTCAGGAGGTGGTCTCCATTCTCCTAGAACAGCAAACAGATACCTTGTCTGCGATACAGGCTTCTAGAGGTCGGCTGGCAGAAGCAAGTACTAGGGTGGCGCATCTGATGCGGGGCCCGCGTCTATTCGTCGTGCCTTCCGGCATCTTCTCGACCTGGCCTGCCCCCGTGGTTTCGATTCCGATTCCACCGCAGACCCGTTCTTGCCATTGTCTGCTGACTCTGTTACCAGCGTCGCAACATCGAAAGAAACCAAATCCGTCCCAGATAACCTGGAGAGGCCGGATGCTGGGGTACCCAAGCGGTTCAGGATCTGGGACGTTTCCTGGAACCCTAAACCCCCGCAGTTACCACAGCTGGCCGCCCCACCACCCACCGAGGGCTCCACGATATTTAGAGGCAAACGTAGGTCGAGCCGGATTTCGTCCCTTCCGACTCAGGTGGTCTACAAACGGCCCAAACAGTCTGCCTTGTTAGCGGAAATCATAAAAGTCAGGAGTGAGGACGAACTGGACTCTAGCCCGGATTCGAATTCAAACACTTCCTGTCAGCCAGATTCTGGGGGTCGTCCCCACGTGATGATGTCCAAGAATCTTCACCTGGCTCTCTGCCCTCTCCGGTCATTCCTAGCAATTCTCCTCATGACCCCCGAGGGACGTCCAACGCTTCCCCGGACGAAGAAGAGAAATCCGGCCTATTCGAACTAGACGATTGACGACGAGGCTACCACTGATGACTTTGAAAAATCACCCTGTCGGGACACATCAAAATGAACGAGCAGGTCTCGGACATGGACGAGTCCGAGGGGTCGGTTGAAGAGTCTCCTCTTGTTTGGTTTCCTCGTCGGGAAGCCTTGAGCCAATATGACTTGAGTGCAGTTCGCCATTGTTCTGCTGTCCAGCGGAAAGGTCTGCGCGTCACTGATCTCACTGGCGGCCATATCGCTCGATTTTTGTCTCGTCCAGCGTTTTGAATATTTCCTCCATCTTTTCGGGCCCCACGCGCTTCGGCCTAGCGCCCTAACCTGGTCAAGTCTAAACAACTCAACACGGTTATGTTCCTAGAGCCGTGGGCAGTGTTGGAGACGAACATGCCAGATATGGGTCCGCCCCATACCGGCTGGTTCGCTGATTTCCATCGGGCCTATGCGGAGTTCGTCTCTCGCCACTGTCGAACCATTTGGGAGTCCACCCACTTCCTGTACATCTCGGCCGGAGCCCCGCCCGTAGATCCCGACCTGACTGAATTCCGCACCCAGCGTAAGCAGCACCGCAACCGGGCTACTGAAGGCTGGACCAGCCTGGGAACCTCGTCGCCGATGGAAGAATAGCTGGTCACTGTGACCTCCCCTTGTTTCTCTGTCCCATTATGTTGCATATAGCCAAGCGTAAGATTGAGAAAAGCGGATAACCAGTTGAGGACGGAACCTGGTACCCAGGACTCGGTAACCCAAGTCGTGCTACTACCCTCCAGGCCTCAGTTGATGAGATCGACCACGACACCTGTGGCGTAACCAATATCGACGTGACTCTTCACCATCCACTCATCTTCGCTTTGAGGATCCGATCTAACCGCAGCTGCTGCACTATTCTTTCACTTCTTACATCGGTAGGCGGCGAGTTGGAGGCCAGCGAACGGCACCTCTCCGACCGGGTGAAAGCATTCACTCAAGTTACCTCCCTGGTCTCAGCAGTCTAAATAAGATCAGGTAGTCGATTGACCTCCACCAGATCCGATAGCAGGGTTGGACCAGAAGCCGTAACTCTGACTTGGTCTCGCATGACAGGTGGTCCGCACTTTTATTAGCAGTCCTCGGTATTCAACCTCATTCACTGTTATACCAGGCGTAAAATCGGAGGCAGCGACCATCACTTTCCACTCGGGCAGCTTCTACATGATGGCACTGTAAGCACTCACTCACTCCCTTCTTGACGCTCCCTGACCCGCCGAAGATCAACACTATTAACTCTTCTGCTGGACCGGCTGTCGGTGCCATAAATTACTTCATTGATTTTCAGAGTTCCGCTGGTGAACATCACAGAGCAATATACGCCATCATGATCCTGTACTAAGGCAGCCGAGATGGCCCACTTGCTAGCATAGATGATGACCACTGGTACCTTATCTGGATCATAGTGTTACAGAACCGGTGTGATCGCCATCTTTACTTTTAGCATCCTAAAGGCCACCTTCCCCTGGTCATATGGTCATCATCCCTGGCCGGATTTGGGTAGGTGAGCTGGCCGCCTGCTGGATCAGGTGGTTGCACCTTCTCATTGGCTAAAATAGCTGTCTCGGCCAGCATTTCTTCTTGCCGGTCCTTCTCCCGCAACTTATGGTAGTCCACCCCCCACACGCCGTACAGCAATGTCACTTAAACCGCAAAGTCCTCGATGAAGCGACTGTAGTAGTTCAAGCTGTCTAAAATGGACTGCATAGCTTTCAATGACCGCGGGAAGGGCAAATTACTTAAAGACTCCAAATCTTTTAGGTTACCTTTCCAATCCAGCAATCGAGACCTGGCGACCCAAATAAGTCATCCCAAGAAACTTTTCACCACACTAATCGAGAGATCCACTTTCATACGTAGCCATCAATTGCTCCACTTTTTCACATAACAAATTCCAGGAAGTAGCCGTCATGAGAATGTCATCGATCTAGGACCGACTCCTAAAGACCGAAGGTTTTCGGTCGGGCCAGGGTCCCTTCGCTGAATACGTCGCCGACCAGGGCGGGATCCTGGTCTACCTTGGTCTCAAAATGCCCATACAATGCGTTAGCTATAAGCCTGGTATATCGGCGGGGTATTTTTAAGGCCAAACGGTATCCGGTTCCACTCGAACAGCCTGAAGGGCGTAACAAACGAGAACTTTCCCGTGCACGTGTCATTGAAACCACCCAAAATCCACTGACCATATCTAATGAGCAATACCATAAATCATTTTCCAGATCCTCCAGCAAGTCGTTAATTAGCATCATCGGGTTATTCATCAGCTCCGTTAGTCGGTTTATCAGTCGGTAATTAATGCACAACCTTATGTCTACCCCGTTTTTCTTTATATTAATCACGATAGGCGACCCCATGGCAAGGTGGATGTCTGGATGATCTTAGTGGCCAGCAGTCCTTTAATGAGTTCTGAAAACTTTCTCGATTCCTGGGGACAACCGTTCGGCACCATTGCGCTACCGGCTTTGCGTTACCCACGTCAATATCGCTTACCGCCCCATGGGAGGCTGGAGGTAGCGCATTACCCTGGCCGATCAGCAGGTGTCTCCTCTTCCGTATGATATCTTCCAACCTGCTGATCTCTTCTGGAGTGTTCACGTCTGGGCACCCACCTGTAGATCTTCCATAGTTCCCGCTGGAGGGCAGGGGGTCACCTCAGGCAGCACTGCCATCTGGTCCTTCATGCCTTCAACTTGCAGTTCGCCCCCTTCGTGAATGCAGACCTGGTCGGCTTCAGTCTCGATCCCAGCGGCACTTTTGACTTGCACCGAAGGGGCCTCCGCTAAAGCAGCTGAATCATTCACCTCCAATCTTCCGACAGTATCATCCGAGAGGGGTTCCATCCAGCTACACCCGGGTTGACCTGTTCGCCCGTCCTGGTCGGATTCAGCTAATTCCGAATCCGGTCAGGGTTGGTCAATACAGCGTCGTCCTTCCCACAAACCATACCAGCATCAGAGGCGGTCGAATATGTGACCCCGACCTGCCTCACTTCCTGGTCCAGCTGTTCACTTGTGTTAGACGGTGTGGACAAGACCAGTTCGGCTACCGGTACAGCCAGAGTCAAAAAGCAAAGTGGCCTTCTGGTTATTAATCTCACCATCGGCCTTGGCCTGCTTAAACCACTTGTCAGGCGAATGGTATTTCCAGTAGCCCGTAATTCTCCGGGTAACAAGTTCAGCTTCAAAACCACTTCAGACCGAGAATATTCATCCGTCCGTATACTGGTCAACAGGTAAGGCTCAGCTCTGCAGCCCGGGGATCGGGTGACGTAATCGTCAAACTTACATGTATTGTCAGTTACGCTTTGCTTTGCTTCTCGATTATCCTCCTTACCTACATATGCATAGATACTAACACTAGACCACTCGGCTCGAACCAGGTTCCAACCTGGCGGTCGATCTAGTTTAACATCTTTTCCACCCCTGGTGGCAACATTTCAGTATATTAAATCGGGACATACCACTTCTTCATCTAGTTGTAGAACTCCTCGATGGGACAGAGACCAGCCTCGTGCACTTCTCCGCAAGTCTTGCAGGTGAACAGGTAGTGTTCAGCTGGATGCCCTTTCCTCTCGCACTTCTTGCAGGTCAGCCGCTTCCAGCAGCTTCTGTCATCGTGCTTGATGGATCCGCAATGGGTGCATTTTTGTCTGCGGTAGTCTGGTCAGATCGAGTAGGAAAACTTTTCTGCTGGCCCAACTCCTATGCTAGTATGGACTGCTGACAGCTTCCACTGAGAACAGGTACCGGTATTGTTCCCCGTCCGATTCACCCCTTGGACCACTGGTATATCGCGTCCGTGCTGGTTGCATCTGATTCCCTTGCAACGATGCGAACGGCACGGGCTGTTTTGGTTGATGGTGGCTTGCTTCCTTGATCCAAGTTAGAGCGTGACCTGTACCTGCCCATTCAAACTGATGCCTTTGGACCTCGCTTCTTCGCTCTCTGGTAATTCCGTAGCGTCAGTTCCAGCTCCGTGATAGTTTGTAATAGTAGCAGCGCGAGCTGATCAGCCAGTTCCCGGTCGTCCAGCGTACTAATACAACGTTTCACAAGCTCCCCGGCAGCTTCCGACCGGCTGGCATCTTCTTTGACCGGTATATTGGACTTCATTCCTGCGACATTTAACCGATGGGGATATTCCAGGGGGGGATCGTCTGCTCTCTTCTTGGTATGGAAGTACTGACGCACCACTGACATCCCCGATCCACAGTATCGTTCACCAAACGCTTCGACTAGTTACCACCAATCATCTCGGACTTCTCGGCTAAGCTGCTGGATTCAGTTTTTGCTGGCCCCTTCATTAGGTCCCCGAAAATCAAACACCTCTCATAGTCCGGTGTACAGTATCTGGGGAATGCTGAATCCGTCTTACTTAGCCATCCTCGGGCCTGGTCGTCGTCCATGTCTTGTTCAGTAAAATCCTTCAACTCGGACGAAGCAGACATCCGGACCCTTGTGATCGCCCCTGAGCCCGGGCCGAAAGCTTGGGCGGAGGCCATATTGGCTCGGCGAGACATTACTGGATCCAGGTCATCTGGATCATAGTGGCACCTGGCTGACTTGACGGACTCCATGTACACATCTCTGACTGGCGGCTTTCTAGTCGGTAGCCGTCCGGGTGTCGGCGACCTGATCGGCGACTAGGCGGTTCAGGATGGGGATCACTCTGTCTAGACTGCACCGACTCCATATCTTCATCTACCGTTTCCCTCGTATAATGCTGGTCTGGTCCAGGCACCTGTTTTTCCCGGTGGGCAGACTAGTCATGTGGTCCTGGACTGAAACGGCCAGCATTAACCCGACGTTGATCCTCCAAGTATCTTTCCATCATAACCGAAAACATATTCTGAAGGTGGTCCGGCACTTGAGGACCAGCTTGAGAACCAACTTGAGGATTAATCTGGGGACCGGCTTGGGGGCCGGCTTGGGGGTCGGCTTGGGGACCTGCTTGGGTGTCGGCTTGGGGACCAGCTTGGAATTCTTTCTTAATTCTTAAATTGGACGTCTCGCCCCTTGGGTCTGGATCCGCCGCCGCGGTCCGGGTTGGACATTATGCTGTCTGACTTCCTTCCGATCGGGGACACCTGGATCTTCGTTTCTTCCAAAATTGTTAGCCATCGCCACGCGCGCTGCTCCCTAGGGCCTAGCGTCATACAGATAATACCCACAGATTAACCAGTCGAATCTACCTTCGAAGGGGTGGATTCATACTGTGAAGAACCTGAATGTATCTGGCTGGTCTGCCTGCTACCGGTGGTTAGGTGGGGTCACCTTAGCTGTTGCTGTCATTTTGTGAGGATGACCCACGAACGATACCAGACGGTCGTGAAGCACGCTGGATGATTTCTCTATCTTGTCCGCCTCCAGGTCGAAAAACTGGTTCGGGTCGAAAGCACCGGCATTAATGCCGGCTTGTTTGAGCTGGTCAAACATCCTTCTAAAATGAGCTAAGTGACCACCAAAAAATTTGGGGGAGAAACAGGACCCTTAAATCCACCTAGGATTTTGGGTCGGGTAATCTTCTGGACCCCATCTGTCTGCAAGAGAAGACCCAACTCTCTAAGGTGGTAAGCACGCTCCAGGTCAGTATCGGTAACCTTATATGAAAGACCATCCATCTTTTCTTCTTCTTCAAAATGTGGCTTATCTTTATGGGGTAGATGACTTGGTCCTCGCCCATCCATCTTTCCAGGGGTAGGAGACTTGGATGGTATCTGGTCCTGAGCTGACCAGTTTTCCAGTCTGATCATATCCAACCTTTGGTCCTTCTTCTTTCTTTATCTTGTCATGTTCTATATCCATCACATGCATTTGTTTCTTCATATCCTAGTCAAAACCATGATCCTTTTCGGATCATAGTGATCTGCACCACAGTCCGAGCCGGCTCCAGCTGGGGCCTAGTGACCAGCACCATTGTCCATCTCCAATAAGAGCCTCCAGAGGAGTAACGTCTATAATGTCGACCTCATACAGCCCCAATTCAAGTCGACCATCGCATCCTTCCATCTTCAGCAGCATTGGGGGCAATATGCCTTCCCCAATGCACCTGACACAACGTCCCCCAACAAATTTAAGTGGTATTGGTTTTTCGCCCAAGGTACTCGCGGCCACCAAGAGATCTAGGCACGCGCACTACTGTGGTGTACGAACACCAACGAGGGGCCTAGATGACTGACACTCAGAGGTCCATCCGGGTCTTGATCCGAACCAGCATCAAGCGAGATGGACCGGTCACTTCCATCACTTTGGCTGTGACGATGGGATGATCCCTCTTGTATAATTTCACTTGTGTATCCGTCAACACTGGCGGTTACTCTCTCCTGGTGGACTCTAGGGCGAAAAGCTAAAAGCCGGTTTAATAGGTAGACAAGGGTTAAGACAAGGGTTGCTCCTGGGCGGAAATCTTCACTGGAGAGCAGACTGGCGTTATACTTGTGTTTAGTATATCCTAACCGCAAATGCTGGACCGTGTTTGGCCAGCTTAAGCAAAGATAATAAAGGGGTTACTCCAATCTTTGTGTTGCCAGGAAATCCAAACAATATTCCACGATCTTCCACAGTAAACGAAAACTTCACCTCACTTCTCAATAACACTGAATCGTGTTCCAAACACGGGCAAGTTGAATGAGTATAGGTTATCTCAGCGACTCCCGATCAGGGGACTCCCGGTGGGCTCCTTTCAACCTTCCCCGAGCAAACCAATAACAACTAGAGGGGACCTTGTTAACCGTCTGCTGTGATCCAATACCGACTTGTGTTTTAGAAAGAGAAACGTATACTGACATTTATCCCAAACGTAAAATGCAGTTAGTTGCTGACTTTTGGACTGCTAAGTAAAACCCCCGTATTATAGGTAGAAATTCGATTTCAGCGCATGTAAAAGATATAACAAGAATATTAAACCAAGCCCTATCTGATCCACACGTCAGTTTCACTCATTATTCATGTTTATAATCAACATCGTTTCGATAAAATTTATGCATGAAACACCTTGCATCAATTTATTGCCAGTCCCTTTTTGTCACTGAAGGGTGTGGTACATTGGTCTCTACTATGATGAGCATGGATCCTCTTCAACCCAGATAAGGCTGCGCCACTTTGCAACATCACTTTGGGAGTCATACTTTCTTCCACGTAGTATTGGTTAAAATGGCCGCCAATAAGTGTATTCATTCCGTGTGCAAGACTATTTTGCACTGTATTGAGTTTACCCAATATAGTTTTTTCACAACAGCAGTATACAAATATTAAGTACAAACTGTCCATTCATCTGGCAGGAAACTGCTGTAAATTTTTATCATCCAATGATATCCATCACACCACTTATTACCAGAACATGATTGGCTAGAACCAATGAGACGGCAATTTTCCGATGTCGGCAATAAACTGCTGTTTTACGTTAGATCCAATATAAGCCTATGGTAAAATATCCTGACCAGCTCGACCAGGACGGTTATGTACCTTACACGAAATAGCGTGACCAGCTAAACCTGGACGTTTATGTACTGTGTTGCGTGCAAGACCCACTGGACTCTTATTAGCGGATGTTACTTCCGCTGATAGTACCTGGTGCCATCAGACTGTCTGACGCTGATGTATTCGTCCTCGAACGACAGTTCGTCCAGCTCAAATCGTGTGCAAATCACACACTTCGGAATAGTCACGGCTGCACCTGTCACTAACCGGACTGACAACATACTTCGTGAAGTATTTACCACCACGAAATCCAGCGATGTTAGACTCTCAGATCTATTGAAATTTCTCGACGCTCCTGTGTCGAGCAAAGCGCGCATGGGGACATCGTTTCCATGCGCTTAACCCTTAGGGTGATGAGAGGTTTCCTCTCACGTTGTACCTTTTGACAGGGCATAGTCCCGTCTGGGGCTGTTATCCTCACATGCCGGATGCCCTATGTCGTCATGGGAGATAACCCGTCCTGTAGAGCACCCCGCCCCTACTGGTCGCTCACGTTTATGTATGAACAGAGGGATGTCCCTGTTGATGTGTTTACCAGCGGACTGTCCTGTCCACTGACTGCGTGGCGCCGGACGCGGCGCCATATACTCGTTGGATAATTCCTCAACTTCGCACATCGATTGCAGCGAAGAAACTTCTTAATCTTCGTTTGCCTCGTCGTCGAGGCTACTGCAACCGATAGGTCCATTGTCTATGGCCCCACCTATGCTTTGAGGCGGCTGGTATTGTGAGTGGACGAAATTTGATTTTCCTCTATTGTTGTTTTGATACACATGCTGTACTTGCGGCATGTTATAGTCAGAAGGCTGATGATCCCTTCGACGGAATACAGCATGCGATGTTGCCGAACGCAGGCTGAATTCTTCTCGAATGCTCTGGTCTATAGCACCCTTCATAGCTTATGGCGGTTTCCGGTAAAGACTATGCTTGACGAGACCGTCGTTCAGTTCCTTCATAAAACCTGTATCCTGCATTGTTGGAGGTACCGGTTCGTATACAGTGCTTGAAAGCAAATATTGTATCTTCTGAGCGTAAGCCTGAAGTTTAAGCTTACCTTGTCGTAGTTCCATGAACTCTTATCGGCAATTAACTTCCATTTCTAGAGCTTCGAAGTTGAGCTTTTGCTCAGCTTTTAATTCCTGATAGGTCATGAAGGCAGATTCATCAATGGCTCCGCGACTACTCTGGCGCGACCGCCCAGGGATGTATTAGCAAAATAAGCTTGTTAACATAGTCAACAATCTTCTGCGTAGAGATGTCATCTTCCTCCTCTGCGAACCACCTCCGAAGGAGTTCGCCCCCTTCGCCAGTAAAGGGCGTATACGCGCCTTACAACTTCAAAGCTTGCTGTAGGCATTGTTGGCGGCGATCGCGACATTAATGACACGGATCGCACCTGTGGGTTGGTGTAGTGTCGTTTGAAGCGACCTATCATCTCGAGTGCATCCTCCGTGGTAAATCCACGGAGGATAGTAATAATATCGGACCCCATGGTTCGCATCATCTCCACAACAACGTCCACGTTGTGTTGTTAAAGTGAGGGAAAGCCTCCCTCACGAGATCCTGACGATATGTCAACAATGCGGCTCTTAAAACTCGCGCTCCGCTAATTGATTAGCAAAACGAATCGATCAGTAATCGTTAAGACGGGCCACAAAGTGCTACCAGGTGTAACAGGCTGACTGTTACAGGCTTGCACTGTGAATTGCAAGAAAGGAAGCGCGTAATTTAGAACATAATTTGCTCCTCAATAGTTTGATTTGTATTAAACCACCCATACTATTAAATCAGCATAACTAGTCCCTAATTGTATATCTCAATATAATTCTGGACACGTAGCTGCAAGACGGTAAGTTTAAGATTGAGATATATTGATTGGGTAAGAGTTAACAACTATAATCAATCATACAAACATGTAATAAAAAACTGATCTAATATTATTTAGGTCCCCTCTCGGATTCGTTTTTACATCCGAATCGAATTTCCTTATGGATTATAATAACTTATAATCCAATATACACAGTTCAAACAAAAAGTCTTAAATTGAACTGTGATATTTAAACTTAAATATCGCTTATGTAATGGTACCCCGTTTCAGTTCGTGTGTTCTACTGTTGCGCAAGTCAAGAAGATTGGCATAAGTACATCTTTCCCTTTGCACTTGCACGATAGCTGACCTTATGAGGACGCTTTTGCCACCCGTTTTTCATATGTCACTCCACTATAGCAACAAAACTTCCAACCACCGGAATTCCTGAGATTGTCTTGGTATATACACATGAGAAATCGAAAAACCTTTATTATTCCTACCCTTCCGAATAAACCCGTCAGTTAGTTAAATATTACGTACATGGTTGATTTTCACTTCGTGCGAAATTGAAGCATATTGTGTATCCGCTAAATTCTAGAGAGCTATAGTTTGAACGCAAGCCGACGATAATTTTCTTAAGTACTTTGAGATCTTCTTGTGCTTGAGAATCGGACGACACAGCTGTTTCGAGTGCTTCAATGATTGAATCCCCCTTAAATCGGCTATTTTGAAAGAACCTCGAAATATTTTCGTCCAGATCGAAACGATCACTCCGAACGTACCCACAAAAGACACGTATTTGAAAAGCAAATCGCCAGACTCGTCAAGTTTCACAGCAAACTCTTCCAACGTCCAACACTCTATTTTGTAGTCAGTGTTTATTGTGAAGAAGTAAGGACATGAGTTGCATAGTTTTGCTTACGTTGATCTTGAAAATGCAGCATAATCGTAGCTTAAAAAACGGAGTGACAACGAAATCCTGCACTGCCACTTCAAGAGCAATTGTTAGCTGTAAAAAATAAATAATAAACCAGATATTTGCAACTATTTGTCCAGATATCGATAGATTCTGGAATATGTCAAACCCATGTCTAGGACGCAGGAAACCGAGTTGCATAACCAATTCTGAGGATTGAAGCAACGTACGGCAATCGTGATTAGCGCGGTGATAGCAAATGTATCAGAAGGCCGGTGTGTGGCCGACCGGATAGAAGGATCGTTGAAATCGGAGATGGTTCGGCGGGGATAGCCTGGCCCGGGAAGGATCACAAGGACAGCAAAGGTGGTCGGGCTATTGCAATGGTTGATTGAAAGTAATATCGGCCTATCATGTGACGGGATGATTGAGTTCAAAGTATTAGGTAAGTCACATTAGTTGATGTACGGTACACTTAGTATTGGTTTTTATATTTTGGATTGAATTTACCCAGTCGCTCAGCCACGTGTCGGCGGTCATTGGGAGCATAGGGTTAACAAGGTCCCCTGTAGCCCTCAGCTTATTTCCGGTGGATACGCGTACTGACACAATTGTCTCGCCTTATTTCGGGTGGATACGCGTACTGACGCACTTTGGCTCGCCGGATGTCCCCTGACAGGATTGTATCAGTCTATTCCATCCTCACCCCTCACGTCCACGTCTTTGGAACAGGCTAATGAGTTGGAAAGGATTGTGGAGATAACTAAGTGTTTTACTGTGGAAGATCGTGATAATATCGTGGTTTACGTATTTTTAAGAAGTTATTGGTTATCTCTCGTTATTGGCTGGTTCGATCGGTCGAAACTTCACGACCCGACTTAAACGGTACTTTGCATTAAGTATCACCCCTAATTTGTCCACCAGTGGCGATTTCCACCGGAGAACACCTCCGTCTTGAATAAACTTACTTTCTTGGACCTGATCGGAAAAGATCACTTTCATCTAGAGTCCATCTCGTGAGTGTAATCACCGTGAACCAATGGGTACACAAGGTGAGATGAAGCTTAAAATGGGTTCGGTCGTTCATAATGACCGGTCAAAAGACGAGGATGATCAGGCCGATGGCTTTTGTGGTGATCAGTCCGATCAGGAGATGGACCAGGATTCGCGGAGTGCCCCTTCTGATAATTAGTTGTCCGGGCCAATGGGACGGGTTCCTCCAAGAACTTCTGTATTGGATTTGGTAATTGGCTCCACCACAGATGCAAATGCTTGAAATAAGGTGTACTTTGCCCATATAAACAATGATCAAATAGGAGAACGACCACGAGATGCCAAGCATGTCTTTGTGAACCCAATGATGTCAGCTGTATGTCCGATCCTCGCTCATGGCGTATACTGACTGTGCTTACCCTTTGCAAGGAACCAAGAAATACTCCCTGGTAAAACAGCCAATATGATCGCTTCAGGAAGATCCATCAACAATGTCTGGAGTGTCGGAAGTGGTGAGCGTTTAGGGAGAAGTACTGTAGTAGCGAAAGATCTCGGTTCCCATTCTGTCAAGAAAGGGGCCGCCACCTATGCCTCATCAGGTTCCACTGCTTGCCCACCGTCTACTGCAATGCATCTTCGGTCTGGATAGGCTCTAGCAGAAGACAAAGACACTTTCTCAGATGTGAAGGGGCAGGAGACTAGTACGTTGGAAGAATCGTTTATGGTTTGCCCTCGGATAGACCAGGTTTTGCTCTGCTACCTCCTCGTTTTAAGGACTGCAGTACGGAAACCGTTAAAAATGCGCCTTGGATCTCTGTTTTCCCGGTTTCCCGCCAGCACTTTGAAGCGTTGCCGAGTATACCTCGCATCAGTTCCTTTTTGCAGAGAGTATCTCAAGAGAACCACTCCTGCATACCACCCTCTTTTGTAGACTCTTTCGTTCAGAGGAGATGGGGACACAATCCAGGAACTTAAAGATTGTATAGTCTGCACACTGCCCGACCCAGAAGAAGGGCTTCATGCCACCGGTAGCCCGCCTCACATCCCAATGATTCATGCATTCGGTACTGTTATCTCCAAAGTAGAGGAGGGCATACGTATGCAAAGTTTGCACGCAAAGGAACATTGCTTCGCAGATAGTTACTAGGACTGTTCGTAAGCTCGAAGACCGAGCTATTCGCACAGGAACTGTTACAACAGACGTACTAAAAGTGACTATCATGGAATACCTCTGGGCTTGGACCATGATGATGGGTGGGGGTTAATAAGCTAGGCAAACGTCGGTGCTGTTGCAGAGAACGCGTCAGAACAGTAAGGGAATACCAAAAGCAACCAGACCATGATCAACAGCTATGGCCACAAGGTTTACTTTTGGGGAGGCAAGTCCCATTTGTTACCTCAAGAATTTGAACTTCCAAATGGTTCCGTTTCTATGACAGCAGTAGCGCTGCGGTGATGCTGACCAGGGGTTATCCACTCAAATCACAGCAGCTAACAGATCTTCAAACCGTATTTTACTCTTATATATTTTTTATATCTCGTTTAATTAAATTCAGTGTCTTTTTTCGAAATAGATTTTGCTGTTACGATAAGGGTTAGGTGTGGATAGGGATAGCTTAAGGCTATACAAAAACCCATATAAAAAGAGGCCCCAAATTGACATTTCGTGCTTCTGCGAAACACGAACAGAAAAATGAATATTTTTGATGTATTGTGAGATTTGCCCAGTTTGGCTAAAAGAATAGTAAATCTGCCAGATTAAGAGGCTTCAATATTTTTGTGAACTAAATAAATACGCCATGTAACCCTCGATAAGCCCATTTATTTAGCTTATCAGATGTGCCTTACAAATCGGGGGACGGCAGATTGCGACACCGAATACCGGTTTTGTAACTGGCATTCTGCGACAACAAGCATCAAAACGGCGTGAGGCAGAATAACGATGCAGGTTGAATGTATTTTGCTTTGGGCGCTTTTTATAATAACGAGAAGAGAATTGGGTACTATAATCACCCAACCTAGTAGCAACTCTTTGTTCGATCCGATTGGTGATATGTTAATTGTTGTAGTAATTCTAGTAGGTAAAAGTAGAGGAAGCAGCAAAAAAATATTCTATTTTGGTTTTATCGAAGACACTAAGCTTTATGTCGGTACAGTCATCCAAATGGAGTTCGTATACCTCAGTAAAAACATTATACTTTATGGCTCTATAGTGTCTATTCTCACTTTCAAAAAATGTAACGAACTCAAGATGGCGTCAAATACGAAGCGGAGACTTCATGCAGCGAATGAATAAATAGATCTGATTTTTTACGAAGCATTTTTAGAGAAGTAGAAATAGCCTTGTCCACTTCGCTATGCTTACCTAAGTAGTACTCGTATTTTACCGGGTACATCTATGATTGCTATGAATACAAGCTTAAAGAATTGAGGAAAACCTTGTGATTTCAAATCAACATAATTTTGACACCTAGTCATTCATTGTCAAGATACGTTTAAAATTGGTGCACTCGTCTGAAAGACTGACCGTAGTTGTTAGCGCACGACTAACCATTAGATCTGCTGGTTTTGTCATCATTGTCCTCTTTCTCGATTTATTTCAAGTTGCCAAATTCGCGGAGGTAAAGATCCCTGTAGAGATCGGAATGAAATGCCTTGGGTGCTTCTTAGTCTGCTTTGTGCATCTATGGCCACGATGCCACAATTGATCTTTGCGTAAGAGGTATTCCGACAAAAGAGTCACTAAAGAAGATTGCAGGAAACCTATACCGCATTTTAGTGTAAGGGAACGAGTGATGATTTCAAAGCCAATAAATTATTCTTATGCATTCACTCGCAGCGGGCGAGTGTACCGTCTTTTACACATTGTCCGCGCCATTCCACCATCACAGTGAATAAGCGTAACGAGGAAAGCATAGCGTAACTTTAAGTTTGCCATCGTTAGCGTCGTAGCGTTGCTAATTTTTGCTTGAGGCTGGCAACACTGAGATCATTATGAAGAATTTCAGTTTTGACGTCGAAAGGCCAAACAAAGCGAAGGTTTAACAATGTCTCCAGTCATCACTCGGTGTCTTGCCTTTCACAACCAATCGCAACGCCTGAAACGAACTCAAGCCCAGCACCGCGCTCAGTTACATTTTAACGTCCAATACAGTTTGAGCGTAAAACGATCATGTCCTAGCGAATTTTGACTCCATATAATAACTTCATCATCGTCCGTTTACGTCACTTCTGAGGCCTAAGAGACGTTTGCAGACAGAAATCAGCAGGAGCACAATGCCTAAAAGGTTCTAGTCGTTTAGAAGCTGCAAAATCGTCTAATGCGTTGTACACGTTTGTCTCAATAGCAAAAGAGTGGAAACGGCGACGTAGGAGACGCGTAAAACGTAGTTAGGCAACTTAACTGATCCCAGGTTATCCGATAGTACCAAGGTCAAAAATCCAATGTAGCGGTACCAAGGTGTGACATGCATTAGATTTTACGTTGTACACACGCGAACGAGTACGACTTGCTTGCAAGATAAGTCCCTACCGATCTGGCTGTAGAAGCACTTCGCCATTGACATAAAACAATTTTGGTATCTCTGTATCTTCTTCAGTAGGCAAAATTTGAGCCATATTTCCACACAGGGCGTTGAGGTGCGCCATAGCAAACAGAATCCAGCAAACTAAGACAAAAGGTGAGAAAAAATACTTTTGCTGTGCCAGTTCAAACGCTAACCAGATCGCTATCTTATCAACCCAAGAGAATTGCACGTGAAATCGCACGTTGAAAGTACGTTTTTAAAAAGCTCCATCGTCTTTCCTGCTCTTTCCTTCTCAATTAGCACCATGGACAAATCTATCGCGAGTCCCGTGTTCTTGCAGCATTCAATGAAGGTGCTCAAGTCCAGCGTCAACTTGCCGTGACGCTTGCTAGTCTATCCTTAAGGCCATGGTCCAAAACTTTTTATTCTCATTCTCAAATCTGATATGCTCCACTCCAAATAAAGGGCACTTTTGGACCACGAAACCATTTTCATTCTATGCGACAGACAGTCATGCGGCTCGTGCTGATTGTCATTTTGAGAAATGTTCGGTCCCACTCTAGACCCAGCACGAGGAGCACGTCGCTCTGGCGTCACAGATCGTCGACATGCAGCGTCAACAGAGCGTGCTGCTCGAGATGCCGGTCAAGGCCGTTGTTAAACCTTAGCTCAGCCAAGACTGAATGGGTTTTACGAGAAGAAAATTCATTTACAATGGTAGGAATTATCTCATGCGTTTTTTTTACCTTTACGTTTTTATACTTTTTAGTTCCTTGTGCCGCAATTGCTGTGTAGCACGCATGAGATAGGCTGATGTTTCTGAGTTTTTTGTGGATGGTAGCAAATAAGTATGGTGATGCGACGTTTTAGTGCTGGCTCGGTGGAATTTGCTACATGTTTTTGAATAAGCACGCGCCCACCCAAATCGGCTGCCTTTTGAAGATAGTAAGTCGTAGGACCAAACTCTAGCGTTATGTCTACATTCACATTGTCCTTGATGGACACATGTCGGGTGTTGTTTATATGGAGTTTCTTTCCTTTATTATCATAATATTAGCTTTACTTTCCCTTCCTTTCAAACGGCGTTGAGAAGAAACACTTCAATTACTACGGAAAGAGACTGTACATATGGGCGAAACCTATAAAACCGTTGGCCACTTTGGCCGCAAGTGATCGTTCACTGAGCGAATCAATGGTGCTGACGCATGGACTGAGTTGCCGCGACCACCGTGTAGATTCTCGTCGAGTGTGAAGCACATGAGCAACACGTTGATGGAAGTTTCATATATCTACGAGTATTTCGTTAGCATAAAAGAAATGAAAATGATATCGAGACAAAACGCACCGTCATAAATGCATGGGCGACACTATACGAGAAAAGCAACAACAACAAGTGGTAAAACGGGCGACAAAACCTAAAAAGACAGATAAAAAGTTATATGATCCTTTAACATCCAAATTTATAGTCGAATCGAGAGGCAAACGTACATCTTCAAGCTAAAACCACGATATAAGGCATGTGGTAGTACAGACAATCAACTTGCCCAGAAGTACCGATGCATGGCCAATCTGGCTCAAAGCTCCGAGTCGGAGCAAGTTGGAGGATATGAGCGTGTAGGCCAACTATTAGCGATACATGTAACAGCAAAACAAGGCAACATCGTGAGAACTGAAAGCATCAAAAACTGCCCAACATCATATGGATGTGGCATTCACTACGTACCTTGCTGGAGGTGTAGAAGTTGGTCCCTTGAATTGCAGTTACATAGACTGCTTCTTTGCAAATATACTTGAGGCAGTGCTTAAAGCACCAAATGCAACACTATGTTCAGTGAACGATATCAGCTGATCGTCAGATAGATACACAACATGTACGTTTTGTAAGTGGCATCTAAATCTACTTACGCAGCAGCACTTAACCGCAACTTTTGTGAAAGCGTTGGCATCAAATTCATTCTTGCTTTCGAGGTACAAGAACGAATGTATTCGACAGGCACCACAGAACCTGCACTTAGGGCGATCGTTCCGAGGTGATATTTGATGGTCGTATGTGCCGAGTAGGATACTGGGTCTGCGACTTAAAAATCTTTTAAACCCGTAATTCTATTCTCAGGCGGGAAATACCACAACGAAATCGCGGTCGCAGTTATCATTTAGCCTGTTGATAGTAGAAAATTTACCGACCAATACATTCCCCATAGGTGGTAAAGAAAGAGCCACCGCAACTTTGTACTGACTCGGAACGACTCGGTTCCGACACGAATGGAAGACGGTGAGGACATACTGAGCAAGAGCGAGCGAAAATTGTAGATTAGGCAGTGTCGCTATGGTGTCCGGTGCACCTGAAGAAGCTTTTTTGGGACCCTTTTTCTTTTCACTGCTAGCGAAGCGATCTACAGCAGGTGTCTTGGAATCGAACAAAATGATGAGAAACTGACATTGGCGAGATGTCAGCGCATAATTATCAATCGCCAGAAGTACGTTCATGGGTCCCCTTGAGGATCTAAACTGAGCAATAGTCTAGCAGTTTTGAAAGCGCTCCGCATACATCCTCGTCATCTAACTACCTTTGCTGTAAGAACAGCCGTCACGGAGAGAACTGCGGCGGCAAATAACCTAAATTCGCCTATTATCGATATATATACTGATTAGCTGGGATTTTACTCAAATTACCGAAAGGTTCGGCCATTGGAAAAGTTAGGCTACCTGTCAAAGACGATATTATTTTCGACAAATAGGATCGCAATATCATGTACTACAGGCAATTACTAACAATTCACAAAATGAGGTACATGCATTTCGAAAATACGGTCATGTAAGTAGCAGTAATGCGCGGAATTAGGTTCCTACGACAATAGCTGCAATCGACCAAGTACGAGAGAGTGCCCTACTTAACCCACGACAAGCTGCAATAGAAGGGACGAGTCGGTGGGCTACGTTGACGGAAAGTGATTGGCTTACAATCTACTCTAGACGTGCGACACGACAAACCAATGCGCTGTAGAAATGACAGATATCGTCGACGTTTGTTGAATAGCCACAGTGACGCCTTTGTCAGTTTCTATGGAATCATCTACTGCTGTCGCTCTTGCAACAATGTGTGGGCTCCGACATGTCGACGCATCTTCATCTGTTTATCTTGCTAGTGAGTCACAACTCTCTAGCGTCGCTGAATGCTTTGCGTGCCAAAGTCCGATCCCGAATTTTGCGACAAGTTGATAATAGCTTTGGGGCACAAAAATAACTTTCTTTCAGTGAACTTTATCACGCAAATTCTTAAATGAGACAGATTTTCCTGGCCATCACTCTTTCTCAACAAGGTTGTTGTTGCCGTTTCACTTGATATTTTCTAGCGTGGCGCAAAGAAAAAAAATATAGAGCACGGAGTGTTTCCTTGGTGGTGGGTTAAGGACGAAGGACGCTGCAGTTGCGACGAGTAAGCAAAGTTGTGGCATTACCAAAGGCAAGTTCAAGCTCCACAGGTTTAAAGATCCGTTGCCACAGCTGGCAAGTACGTACGCGATAATGGAGCGCTTTGCTTCTTTTCGTCCTGTATTTTACAGTACGAAAAGAAGCAAAGCGTGGTTGAGGATTTAAGTTTAAGAAGTATCAGTCAAAATCTAAAGACAAAAAAATTGACTGACACGAGTTTTGCGAAGAAGACCACAGTAGTCCAAAGCCATTCCGAAGACGGTCTTGCGCGCCACAACTGCAGCTAATAAGGAGTCGTTGCTCAACTCTCACCAAAAAGGAGAATTACCATTTTCTTTTAGAGCGGAAGCCCACTCTTCCACCGCTAGGAAGCGAAAGACGATGGGAAATATTGCCCGTCAAGATGCGAATAATACATTACTTTCCAAAATTGGATGTGCACCAGGTAAGTTTGGACTTGTCTTGAATCGAACGATATCCAACAAGAAGAATGGAAAAGATGTCACTTCCGAAGCGCGCACTGAGAATGTAAAATCGAAGTATGATACACATAGAGGCGTCCAAATCGCAACCAGAATAGTTAAGGCAAGCGTGGAGGCAGATGGTTCAAGGCCGCGATTCGTCTCCTTCTTTTTCATTTAGTCCAGATTTTAATATTGCCGACGACACGCTTTCAATGTGATGTGGTGGAACATGTACATCTGTCATTGCTTGTAGAACATATAGCGTTTTCTTATTAAATTGGTTATTTGTTTGACAGAAACCAACCCTTCATCTCAAACTTTGCCCACAAAATTTTGGCAAATTTCTCTGTCCAGAAAGATGAGGCAGTTTTTTTCTAAAATTCATTTTTAAGTAGGAAGGGGTTATCTGAGGCTAGCTGATTGGACGTTTTGAATTGCTAGTCCATGCTGATTGGAGGAGTTATTGTTTTATTCAAAAAGGATCAGCGGTTTTTGAGATATGGCCTTTAAAGTTGGACACGCCATGGGGTCCGCGCTCTCAAAATGGCGCAGACGGATCCGAAACACCGCAAGCACTGCAAAAACTTGACAGCGGCCTAGGGCAAGAAGGTACTTGCTTATATGCTCTAAGAATGCGTAATATTTCTGCTGTCTGACGGTGTAACCAAGGATCTTACTTTAATTTTTGACTTTCTCAGCGCTAGATACGTCGTTTTTGGGCATGGTCCAGCGCCAAGCTGGAGGTAGGCACAATTAACGATTGCGCGAGAGGTCGTCGTGGTCGCAGGGACCAAAAATTACGCGTTGATATGGAAATTGTCGCGCCGCTCGCGCAAACCATCGCACTTATTTGCCTTTTTAATTGAACCAAAAATCGGACCTTAGCGGAGTATCTTTGAATTTACCTATGAAATCGTACTTAAAACCAATTCGGCCTTATATTTCTGGACACGCTTAACTGTAGGCGCGGCCTTATATTTCTGGACAGAGGAAGTATATCCATAAAACCGAACAGAGTAGTATGGATTTGGAAATTGTGCCAGTGCCAGCACTACAAGTACTTGCTACTTGAATTGATGGTTTTGGAATCATGTACCTTATTATCAGTTTACCTTAGGAATATATTTTTAGATATTGCTGCGTCCTATTTTTGAAAATGGGTTCAGCGTATCAATTCGAGAGAATAATGGGTGGCTCCAAATTGGTCTGAACGTAGATCATGCACACATTCCTTGCGATTTTGAGCACCAAATATTGACTATCAAAGTGCCAAAAGTTCCCAGTTGTGTCACACACGGTCAGTAACATCGAGATGGCGATATCCGTTGAGAGTTTATTGATCAGCTAAATATCACAGCATTCTTAGTCAGCGTTACGTTTGTATCATACATTTAAGTAGCCATTCTACCCTTATGAGAACACCTTTCCGGGTGTCCAGTGCTGCAGATGTCGTTTTGGCCATACCAGATCACTCTTGATAATAAGAGTGTACGTGCCTTCAAGTGGATAATTCTTTTCGTTTTCTTCGGTGCCTGATTCATCAGTGTGTAGACGCACGGTGTTTTTCGGTTTGAAGAAAGTGGGTTGCAAGCAAGATTTTACTGGTACGAACCGTTAATTGACAAAAATATGACCATAAAGGCGAGAAAAAAGATGATAACTTAGGATCCAATCATTTCGTGCGCGCTAATTTTCATTTTGGTGTTAGCTCAAACGATGAAAGTAAGCGACATATCGGCACGCATCAATGAGAAGCGGCAACGCATCGATGAGTCGTATGCATAGCGTGGTCTCCTGATGGCTTTCCTCTGCATCCTAAATATATCCTGCTAGTTTAGTGGCGAGGAGTAAGAATTAGTAGTGGAAAAGACACAAACCGAACGGGTTTCCTTGTCGGACCGCTGAATCTTTGCGTCGCAAGTTTAATAAGCTTGTGCGCAAACGCGTTCCTTCTGGCAACCCCAACATACCTTTGTTGGTAAAGCGTCCGAAGACAATTAGTACCACATCGTGGAGAGGGCGGATCTTGGATGTGATGGCGAGATTAACCAGTTTGCTTCAACGCTCGTGGGGTCGGCCGATAACTTGCAGAAAGAGCCGATAGAGAGCGAATATACGACATTTAAAGTAGAAATGACAAGTCGGATCTCCCCGCACCGACTAGGCCCCCCATTAGGTTACCATGTACCACAAAGCAGCCTTGAACAGCCAAGCTCTAGATTTCCTCCCTCAAAGAGCTCGAAACACCATCCGCATCCACAGCTGGATATCAGGCCTTACTCTTTTGGTTAATATGACTCTTGATTAGGCCGATCAAGATCGGCGGTGAGCGTACCAAAGAACGTCTGGAGTGCGCTGAAGAGCGCCGTCAATGACAGGAAGATTTGCGACATCTCAACGACATAATGATAGAGGTTTTAACCTCGCTAACGAGCGCAATATCGTCCATAACAACAAGTAGTCTATTGAAAATCTCTAGGGTATCGTTTAAGCTCTGGCATATCAACCCTTCTCAGTTGATTAGTTCCAACTAATCTGGCTCTCAAATTACAAAGCAATACAATCGAGCAAAACCGTCTTGCGCCCTTTTCCTGTACAGAGTTGGATGGTGTCTTTCAGTTATGGGAACGACCCTTTGAGAGCTCGCATCCCCCAGTCTGCAGCCTGGCAGACGGACGTGGCTGGTCGAGCACAAACATGTTCACGTTAAGCGTTGACCGCAGGAGCAGCGTCTTGACTTGACTTGGTTAAGAACGGATACGGGCTAAGGAAAAATGTAGAGTCGACAACACATCGGAGGTCTGTTCTCTCGTAGCCATCTTGTAGCTTTTCGCTCACGCATCCTCACTCAGCTGTTGTTGAATCGTGCAAAGATCCTGGTGCATTAATTGCACATGCAATTACGTTCCGTCCGGAGCAAAAACAAACAGCCATAAGGAGGAGCTGCCGACCAAAACAGACGAACTCGGAGCACATGGATGGCGTATCGCCACAAAATAGGCAGAGAACAAATTCCGATCCACAAGTGCGTGTCCTGGCCAGTGTCAACACCAAACTTTGACGAGCATCCAGGCTCTTTTGTTTGCCACTGGGACCATGACGCTTCAGCTTGTCCGACGTCGAATACGGACTGTATCGCTGGTAAAGCGGCGAATACATATCCAGTATATACTGGAATCCACGGTGGTTGAAGCCAGTCAGCACGATGAGGGAGCGATCTCACCCGGACGAAAAAATCGAAGAGAATGGTGCATCATTCGGTGGCGTTAGTGCTTTGCGGAGAAGGCGATGTCGCCGTTTTGGGTTTCGCTTGCGCAATCATTTTGCTTTTGTTGTGGCTGTCGCAGCAGCAACAATTACAAGTCACATTCTGATGAGTGGGAACATGATACCGGCATTATTTATGACCATTGTTCGAATGTACAATGTTCGTCTTGAAAGTATGGAAGTTATTACCGACCTCGGTTGGTGCAGTGGTTAAGGCCCTACCCCCGGGACCGGGAGATTGCGGGTTCGACTCCCACTAGGGACGAAAATCCAATGTCGAACCAACTTGGTTGGGTTGTAAGTACATGGTACAAAGGATGTACAATGGCTGAAGAAGTTATGTGAAGAACTCATGGTCGACTACAAGAAACCAAGGCTGTTGAGTGATAACATGGCGGCAATCTATTTAAGTGAAAAGCCGGGCAAGCATCACCATGTGAAACACATTGAGAACAAGTTTCATTACGTGCGTTCCTTGGTACAGGACAAGAGACTTACAACCGAGTATGTAAACACACAAGAACAGGTCGCGGATGTGATGACAAAGGCGCTGGCGCGCGTCAAGTTTGTTAAATTCCGGACAATGCTTGGTGTGGTGTCACGAAGAGCAGCGGCGTATGCTCGTGAAGGGTTCATGCATAGCGTAGTACTCCGCTCCCATTGTTGACAACGCGTTAATGCCTTGCTTTCGTGAACCGTACGAAACTGTAGCTCCATCAAGTAGTGTAACATATCCGCTTACACTCTTCCTGTCTTCAGAATCATTGGCATAATCTGCATCTGTATACACAACTAGATCCACTGGTTGAATCACTCGATCATGATGTACTTGCATCCTCAATCCATAGTCGAATGTAGTCTTGAGGTACCTTAACACACGCTTAGCTTGTGCGTAGTGCTGCTGATCGAAACAACTCATGTATTGTCAGAACTTCCTTACTGCATGTGCGATGTCAGGTCTCGAGCCCGAGACAAGGTATTGTAGTGCGCCCACTATTTCACGATATGGCATGTCTCGAATGTATTCCTTCTTGCTTGTCGTTGCCAACGATGATCCTTCTGGTGTGGGTGCACCATTGCAATGTTGCATGCCAAAACGCTTCAAAATCTCCATGATGTACGTTTCTTGACTGAAAAACACTGAGTTCTTGGTTATAATCACCTCTACCCCAAGGAGGTATTTCACCGGACCGAGATCTACCAACTCGAATGTCGTTTGTAGGAGCCTTCTTACTTCTTCACATGCTGCCTGTGGACCCATCAGTAGTAGGTCGTCCACATATACCGTAAGCAACATTGATATCTCCCCCTCCTGGTATCGGGTGTAGAGTCCGTAATCGCTTTCAATACGCTTGAATCCAAATGCAACTAGATGTTCATGCAATTTCTGATTCCATACATGCGGTGCCTGCCGCAACCCGTAAAGAGACTTAATCAACCTGCATACATGGCTCTTGCCATGCCTTTCATAGCCCACCGGCTGTTCCATAAAGACTTCTTCCTGAAGTTCACCATGAAGAAACGCCGTCTTCACATCATACTGTAAGATAAACCAACCTCGTTGTACTGCGAGATATATAGCCACCCTGATGGTTTCAAATCGAATAACCGGAGCGTAGGCTTCGAAGTAGTTGATTCCATAGGTCTGCTTGTATCCATGCACAACCAATCGCGCCTTAAATCGCTTAACATAGCCATGTTCTTCTTTCTTGACCGCATAGACCCAGCGGTTTGTAATTTCTGTGAGCTTGCCTTTCGTTTCCTTACGAGGCACCACTTCCCATACACCATGGCGGCAAAGAGAATCCATCTCTTCATCCATTGCTGCTCGCCAATATTCCGCGAAGCGTGAGTCCTTCACAGCTTCCTTGAATGATCGTGGGACCTTCACGTCATCTGCCAGTAACCTTTCACAAGGCTGTACCGATGTCGCCGTGCGTACAGCCAACACTTGTAATGCGCGAAGATTTCCAATCTTCTCTCGTGTATCGACACTGTTCACTCCAATATAATCCTTATATCTTGTGTTCTTTTGTCGCTTGCGCTCTGGCCTTCCATCAATGCGCCTTCCTGGCTGCATCTCTTCCTGGTTCTCTTCTTCCGAGACCACCACTTCTCTTTGGGCATACGCCAATGCCTCTTGTTTATTTTCTTCTGGGGCATACGCCAATGCCTCTTTGTCTTTCTCGGTTGGGGCATACGCCAATGCCACTGGTTTATCTTCCTCTTCTCTTTCCCTCACCGCAAAAGGTATCTTGTAACGTCCTCTGTGACCAAGCTGTCCATGCCTGCCCGCATCCGTACATACGGGATGGTAGCTGGTAGAGTGTGATCGCCGTCACCAAACGCATTTTCGATCATTTTCTGCACATAACTTGCATCTATAGTGTAGGCTTCTCGAAATGTCATGTTTCCACCTCGTGCTGTGCCAACCTTGCCATCAAGTGCACATATCCACTTGTAACCTTTTGTTTGCGTTAGTAACCGATCAGCAACCCTGGCATCTTGATCGGTTTGAGCTTATCCTTCTTCTGACTCTTGTTCTTCATGACTAACACGTCCACTGCGCATCCCCATGTGCGTAAGTGCGAGACATCCGGTCTCTCTTCATAAAGTAGTTCATGAGGGTTTTTCCCGTTGATTACCCGTGACCCTGTCACATTGAGGGTATCTACCACATGTAGGTGCCTCTCCCCATAGTGAGAATGGTAGTTGTGTTTCTTCAAGTAATACACGCACTTTCATCACCACCACACCGTTTCCACGTTCCACCAAGCCGTTTTCTTGAGAAGAATACGCGTTCGTTGTTTGTACACTAATTCCTTCTTCCTTGCAGAGTTGATCCACTTCCTTGTTTACGAACTCTGTTCCTTGATCCGAAAATAACTCTTGTATTCTTAGATGTCGGTGTATGAATGCCGTGTTGAGTCTTCGCAACAGTCTTGTTAGATGGTTCGCCGCCTCATCTTTTGTCTTGAGTAGGAAGACCCACTTGAATCGGGAGTATTCATCTATGACGAGTAAGAACATGCTTGCACCACAGGCTGTCCTTACTTTAATCGAATCCACATCAAGACATAGCCTTTCCAATGGCCTTGTGGCTTTCCTTGTCTTATGACCAAATGTCATTGTTTTGGCCTTAGCCACTTCACACGGAACACAGTCGTAGTTTGCCAACGTTTTATTGATCTTAAGTCCTTGGCCTGTCTTGTTCTTATCCATGCTCTTGATTACTTGTTGGTTAGCATGATTGAACCGCTTGTGCCACGTTCGTGCATCTGTTTCTGCTTGCTTTTCCTTAGCCTTGCTGCGCTTATCCATAAGAGACGCCCAGTATCTCGCGTCCAGCGCCAGTGTAGACATGTGTCGCCCAGTATCTCGCGTCCAGCGCCAGTGTAGACATGTGTCCAAAGCCTGTAAAGTCCATTTATCTTATTGAACTTGATCTTGATGTTTCCCTTCGTTACGTGCGCTATCGATTGTTCTATGCCATGAAGTGTCACCTTGTACTTACGTGACTGGAAGTAATCGAATGCAATAATGTTGGCACGCGCTTCTGGTACATACCACACATCTTCCAGCTTGCGTTTCTCAATCTAGCCTGTGAGTTCGTTCTGCACGCAGAGTAACACCGTACCCATCTGCGTTACCGTAGAGATTGTGCCATTCATCATAACTAAGTCCTTGCCTTCATAAAAAAGAGCGCTTAGAGAGCGGAGCCCCACCGGAGCGAAGCGAAGGTCGGGGGCGCGGCGCGTAGCGCGGAGTACAAGCACCTACGCGGAGGGACAATCTATTGTAGAGCCACCGCAGCGCAGCGGAGGTCGGCGATAGGGAGCGCTCTAGCGGAGCGGGCGCGACTTAGCCCCCCGCCGCAATAAGCGGTGTTTATTGGATTATAATTGTATTCCTAACCCTATCTAATTTGAATCCAATCAATTGTGTCGGATCTTTGTAGCCATGTCGGAACCGTTATGGTATGGTCTTTAACTCCATCGCAGCCGCGTTTTTCTGTCAAACCTTCTGACTATGCCACGACACAAGTCCATGACAGCGCTGATGAAGATCTTGGCGATTTTTCTGACATCAACATTGTAAGTCAATGAAGCTTTTCGCTCGGAATTAAAGACCGACGTTATGTACACCTTTTGCAAGAACAAAGGCAAGAACAAAAGTATATTCGGCAAACCTGGCAGGTTGCCTACTGTGGCCTACATATAACGACGGAAAAATCCGCCCAGATTTGCATCGCCATATATTTTGGTGCACGATACAAAAGAACTAGCCAATCACAGCTCAGTTCCTCTAAATGTACTGATTTATGCTAACCTCAATTTCCTCTCCATTTCAGTATCCGTCTCATGTCAGTAGGCCCAAGCAAATTTTGCTTCCGCCGAGGCAGCGAGAGTATGTGGAAAGAGGGAACAGTTTTATGCTTTAGTGGCTTGGAGGTATCGCATTACGACAAATAATTGCGTGTTTTAGACTGCGTCATGGTCGAAAGCACGCAGATTGTGCCGTACCCGTCGAGGAAATCTCCTTTCTGGGACCAATACAACGTGCTTCAAAGTTATGTGGGTACTGTAAATGTATATAGATAGATACAGTACCACATGTAGTCTGATGAGATACGAATCGACAAGAGTCTTGTATTTAAAAAACTTCTGCATGCTCCCTAAGATCGTTCATAGTGAAACTTGTCAGTCGAGACGTCAAAATGCGCGACATACAAAGGAACGTGATCTTCAATTTCCTTCTTCTTGATCTCCGCAGGATTCAACCGGAATTCGGTTAGATTGACCTCGTCAGCAACAAGCGCAATGTAGCACACAGACAATCCCTTCACCACGAATGGATGAGCAAGGTCCCAGAGAATATCCGCATTGCACTTGTGTATGGTGGTTTTCGTTAACTGCAGGAAGCAAAACTGCACTTGATTGTCAGACGGTGACGTTCATTTAGCAGCCGCATCAATTGTTTCACACAAATTAGTCGCGGGAATCCAGTAATCCATTAGGGAAGTGTCGTTGGCCCAGCACTCCATTAATACTACGCATTCTTCGGTATTTTCACCTGCGCAATCGACCTCAAGCTCCTTCCAGTCCATTGATTCCTTTTTCTGATCCATGATATTCTTCCACTTGTTGGTCATCCTCCAAACTACGTTGTCGTATTTGTGATAGTGCACCAAATTAACTGTCGTTGACGCACCAATGCGTGAAAATATTCTTCAAACGCAACACCTTCGAGGAAATCGTCGTTCAATTTCTTTGCATACCTATCAGCTCTTCAAAAAAGTTAGGTTCCATCATTTGTGCCAGTTTGTTCAACACGAATTTCGACGTCACACTGCTGGTCCATTTAAGTAAATCCATGTAGTGCGCCGCATTGTTGCGATCCTCCACACCTCGCATTCGGATGCAGTTAATCTGCTTATTGAAGCCAAGTTCAATCCATTTTAGCAGATATTCCGCATGTTTTGTCTCCCTAATACAAGAAATCACTGCCTTCACAGTGGTCTTGGCATTATTATCGAGAAACTCTCTGAAGCTTCCTCCGGACACATAGAAGCGAGCACTGACGTTGCTTTCCCGCATCTGCATGTGCTTGAGACCAAAATTAAACAGATCATTCTGCTTCCAGTACGGTACAAGACACCTCTCATTAACCAACGCTGCTTCACCCTTCACTGTTAGCTGACCTGACGTTGCCAGTATCCTATACATACAATCCAAATGCTTTACCTTCATTTCGTTTTGACTGAAACCATCAAGAACGAACCAGACAAGCAAACGTCTTCCCATCGTGTCAAAAATCAAATCGTACATCTTGCCTTCCCTATCATCCCATTGGTAGTACATGCCTCGATTAAAGAAGCACGTAGTTAATTCACCAAGTATATTAGGATCCCGACGGCTATTGGGATATGTTCTTGATATTAGACGTCCAATATGGACGTGCCATCACTTTCCTTGGCTTCCTCCTCCCTTTCCGCGTCTTTCAAACGTTCCACAAGCTCGTTCGAGATGAGCCAGAGCGCTTCGAGCTCAATCGATTGGATCCGATAGCGGCCTGCATTTTTCGACCCGAGAATCGTGACGTTAACGCCAATATAATACTGAAAATCAGGACATTCGTGTCGAGCCACCTGCTACCACTTGTTGGGCCCATTCAGGGGTACACCCAGGTTGATGAAGCATCTCTTCGAAAAACTTGACAAGTTCAAGCGGCTCGCGATTCGTCTCGAGCGTAAACATGAACGTACTCGCCTTGACGGGGGGAGCGAGACGACATGCCATCGCTAAAGGAAGCTTCACGAGACAGTGAGAGACACGGGGCTGTCCCGTCTCGAGGGTAAACAAGGCGGCTATCGTGACAGCTAAAGAAGTGGCATATGCTCGGCATGGGGCCGTAAAACCACGGGTAAGATCAATGGTGTCATACTCCGAATGACAAATGGAGTCACATGCCACCACATTTTCAACCAATAAATTACAACGCTCTGAATTTGTTTTATATCAGTACTTCAAGAAATCTGTCAGCCAATCATTGCGAGGGCGGATATTTTTGTCTTTTTCGGATCTTTTTTGATTGTATGTAAAACACTACGCAAATCTGGGCGGATTTTTCCGTCGTTATATGTACTTTGCTCTTCTAAACTCGAATACTATAATATACCGAACTTGATTTGCCATCTTTACATTCGTCCTCATCCGCATTGTTATAGTTCATAGAACCGGTATACTCGATAAGCTTCCTGGTTCG
>MIQA02020212.1:0-10534 GCA_001887855.2 Sclerospora graminicola
ATTATCGACTACGACTTGACTTAAGCTTAAGTTCCTACTGCAACATGGAAAAGGATACTTTTGAACAAGAGGAATGGACAATGGCCAACTATGGGAAATGCTGGCCAAGGTCAAGTCGATCACCTATAACCCTTCTGATCACTGCCTCTATTTATATTTTCTAACTAGGGAAATAGCAAAGAGGTATGTTAATGTATCAGTGCCATATCATAAGCAGGTACACAGTCTCAAGAACGTACATGGTAAGGAGAAACCCGATGAGCCGGTATGATCAAGGAAGATTGCAGGGACGAGAGCCGGGTTGGGGTTCCAACCTGACTACGTGATAATTTTACGTAATGTCACCAGGAACATAGACATTATAAAATTACATGGATTTCTTCAATCGATAATCGAAGTGGATTTTAGATTCGAAGAGCTGGATTTGGGGGGACCTCTCTCAGCTACTTCATTGGATTGGGAAATTGTAGTGGATGCCAGTGGTTGTCCAAAGAAATTACGTCACATCTGGAGGCTTATTTGGTGTGAGACAGTGTTAACCTTGGAACATCCAGGAACAAGGGGAAAGATACACTGCATTAGATGTGGGGAAGCCGGACACCAAGTACGAGGTTGCACAGTAACCCAAAAGAAATTACTCACAGACAATTGTATTTCGGTGTCGGTGGAAGATGTAGACCAAATTGAGTCACCAGAGCCAATATTCGAAAGCATGGAGGCTCTAATTAAGGAAGTGCGGGAAAACTGCACAAAACATGACGAAGCACAGGAAGTGCGACGGAAACAGGGACGGGGGGTAAACGTGGAATCAAGTAAGCCGGTAACAGAAGTGATACGATCACAGGAGGAGTCCAAGAACAGCCGGGTAAACGGAAAAAATGACACCGCCACGGGCTCTGAAGTGGCGGGGGAAGGGGGCTAGCCCGCAAAACGATGAATGGATGACAGTAGTCCGAAAAGGTAAACGGCCTAATCAAGAGCAACAGGGTCCTACTATAGGAACTCAAGTACAACAGGATGACAAAACCAGGAGTACTGGAGGGTTAAATCCCCAAATTAAAAGGACTACACAGGAAAAGGAAAAATCATTGGAAACAAACAACCAACCCGAACCCGAACCCACGGTGAAGGGAGATGTATCGGAAACACAAAAAATTCAAGTTCAACCAGGGGGAACAAAAAAAAGAACAAAAAAGACACGCAGGAGAGACAAAAATCCAATACTGATTTATTAGTTTTGGAAGGTCAAGCAATACAAGAAATTAAAAGCATCAATGAAGACGTCACCAATATTGAAGGCCCTCTTCAACCATTTGGCTGGGAAGATCCTGAGTCGATCAGTGGAAGGAAGTATCAACTTAAGGAGGCAATACTGGCCATGGGCCTTCAACAAGTACAGACGCCTTCAACTGGAAACTGTCAAGCGTACAGTATTGTCCAGGCATTGTATAACACACCGTTAGAGGATAATCCTCAGATACTCGAACGGGCAACGGCAACACTGAAGTCTGGGTGCGTAGCGCGAGGGTTGATGGATTTTTCTGCTAAATTTCCAGCCGGAGTGCGAAAACAATCTTTGCGCAGCTTAGGCAGAGGATATGATAAAATATCGGCAAAACAATCAGAAGTGGCGTTCAAAGAATACTTGCACGAGTATGGTACTAGTCCGTCGGCATTAACGGAAACGGTAAGTTATAAATCGTGGGGCAGTAATGACACCTTATTATGTTTAGGTACGATGCTACAAAGACACATTTATGTAATAAGCGTGGACCCAACGAGTGGAACATTAGGTGCAATTCACTATGCGCCTGAGACACGGATAGCCCAGCGAAAAAAAATCGCAACATGTGGAGAATTTCCTTTAACGTTGGAACACTGCGTGCAAGAGGTGACACAAATGTAGGCAGAGTGGAGGAATGTTGAAGGTAAACTGCCGCTCATTCTTCATTTCGAAAATGCTCATTACACGGCATACGTGCATGGGTGGCGTACTACGGAAGAGGTAGCACCGGGGAATACGGAAGAGCAGGACGTAGAAAAGAGCGAGCCGGAGGCGGTAACGGAACAACAAGGAAATATAAGGACACGAGAAGGGCGAGTGAAGACAGCGAGGGACCAGAACACGGGGAATGAAGCGGATCAGCAGATGGTAACAGTTGATCAGGGGTTAAGCGAGAATATGAGTGAAGCGGCTACACGCATATTCCAGGACCAGATTGATTTCCTCTTACAAGAAAAGAACACAGGTCGACAGGATTTACTTCGGTTTTTAACGGATACAGTGACGGGCCTACCGGGACCAAAGCAAGCGGAACTACTATCCTCGAATCTCCGGGATGCAGCAGTACGGCGCTTCGTAGTTGAAACGCTGGGAGTGGATGAGAGCACGCTTTTAGAGTGGCATAATTTCTCAAATGGGACTTTATTGCTGGAACAGGGGCCCGAACGGGGTCAGCCAAGAATAGAAGACGCGGAGCAATGGCGCAGCAGGAAGAAAAGAGCAGTGGAGCGGATGTATACCCAGTCAGAGGTAGACAAACTTCAAGAAGCGGAGCCAGTACAAAGAGAATTGTTCGACTCATTACAGGGGGTAGCAACGACAGTAGAACCTCCAGATGAGCCTGACATTACATCTCAACAAGTCTGGGATTCCATGAAGACGGCGTGGCAGCATCAATTGAACACGCCTTTCCCAACATTCGACTCCTCACATAATGAATGGATGAGGGCGGCTAGGAAGGACAAGTTCGCTTTACTTCAATTATTGGAGTGTTTCAGTCATCCGCATCTCATCATAACACGTCTGAGCAGAGACGTGATTTGTGAATTGGTCAAGGACTGGAGACAACAGTACTGGAACGCAATGATAATGATCAGTACGAAGGCGGACGCTAACTCTAACCCTAAATGCTTGAAGTTATTACAGGACTGGGCTACTCGAGTGCACATGCTGGAAGGAGACTACCAGAGAGCAGCGATGAGGGCGAGCAGACAACATTGGAAGGAACTAAAGGAGTATGGGTATGGTCAGAATGCTCTGTGGAAGCTATGTGCTCCGCAAAGACACTACAACTTTGCAGTTACGGCGTTATGTGCGAACGTGTATGGTCACCACATAGCGGCGATTCTGGGCGAAACGGCTTTACCCTCAGACCCAATCTGGATCAAGATCAGAAGGTTCCAGTCAGCCAGGCTGAAAATCGGATCGTTCGCAGAACTAGCGCACAGATTAGATAAAGATGATCCTACTGTGTGGAAAGACTTTACGACATATATGCAAGCATCACTAACCAACATGTCTTCGAATGTAGGAGAAGTGGAAACGGTAGATATGGAAGGAACAGGACGGGGGACGAATCCGAGGGAAGAGTCCCCGTTGCGTTACTAAGGGCGTGCCACGGGACCTATCGCATTTACAGTCTGTATCAGCCATTCTAGATAGAATGGACGAATATAGTAAGCAGACAGTGACAAGACTAGGAGACCAAGCGAGTTCAGAAGTTGAAGGGCACAAGGGAAATTCTGACGAGGATTTCAGAGTGATCACCCAGAATGTACGAGGATTTTCGGTGGAGTCAAGAAACCAGTGGTTGCAGTCTTGGAGAAATATACCTGTCCGGTACCGGCCAGCGTGTATTTTTGTTCAAGAAACGCATGTTACCAGTCAGAAAGAAGCAAGAGACCTGACAGAACAGTGGCAACGAATGTGGCGAGTAGATGGGCAGGGGCAAACCTTGGCTTATTGGAGTGTGGCACAGACGAAAGCTGGAGGGGTAGGTATCTTACTGTTTCCTAACCTAGATACGCAATTCCAACCATGGCAACAGGGTAGATGGACATCGCGAATTATAGCTATACAATGGGGACGATGGAAACTAGTCAACCTTTATGCACCCTCGGACATGGAAGGAAACCGTGCAATATTCTACCGAAGTCTGGCAGTCTGGAATTTTGCTATCGAAAAGTTTTTGATACTAGGAGGGGACTTCAACTGTGTGGAGACACCCATTTTGGACAGACTCGGGAGTGGTAGGGGTAGGGTAGCGGAATGTCGAGACTTAACCATTATGTTGAAACAGAGTCATTTACACGACGCTGCACTGGTACAATTTTCGGCCTGGACAGTAGATGATATGGCGGAATTTGTGGATTTTACGTTCTGGAGAGGAAACCCCGCAAGTCGTTTAGACAGATTCTACATTACCGAAAGGTGCTCAGCATGGGTGCAACAGGTGAGCACTAGCACTCCTGGAGTACCATCTGATCACGAGCAAGTAGAGATACACATGCGAAGACGGACCGATAAGGAGCAAAATAAAAAGAACAAAAACTTCCGGCTGCAGTACCCAATCACTGGAATTGGACGTAAGCGAGCGGTAGAGGAGATCCGAGCACTTATGATCCAGAAGACAGGGATAGTACTAACAGGAGCAGCCAAATGGGAACGATTAAGGTATATCTGGACGCAGTCAATAGTTCAGCTTCGGAGGCGCGAAGCACAGAGAAGAAAACGGAAAGCGATGGATTTGGAACTGGCTCTATATGGTATGGTCACGACACGAGAGCAAGTACTGAGGATCACGGAGCATGAAGTTATCCGAATGAATCAGGTACGATTAGGCAAGCGTTTTCAACGATCTAACGAATCAATTCGGTGGCTTTTCCGTCGGACAGCAACATGGGAGCGGGATCAACGGGTGCGTACCATCACTATTGCAGACCCTGCATATGATCAGAGCAAGTATCAGAGTATCCCAGATAAGTTTGCCTGGACCTGGAAAGCTGTACTCGGGAGAACACATAGTGGAGTAAGACCCGAGGAGATGGTAAAGCACCTAGACTTGTTCGTAAAAGATTGGACGACAAGGCAGGTAACGAATGTGGAAAATGACCGGCTGCTAGCACCGATATCAGCAGAAGATATACATGCAGCGATCAAGGCATTAGAACGACGTAAGGCAGCTGGACCGGATGGATTGAATAACGATTTCTACAAAGATTTCGAAGAAGATCTGACTCCGGACTTGGAAATGGTGTATAACGATATTCTGAATGGAGCAAAACCCCCAGAGTCTTTTCTCGAAGCAGTTATTATACCGCTCAAGAAGAAAGGGGAATCATCAAATGCTATGGACTACAGACCAATTTCGCTTTTACAGACAAGTTATAAAATTTTTGCCAAAATTTTAGCAAGACGTCTGCAGAGTTTCTTAGGACGCCTGATAGGAGATTCCCAGCAGGGTTTCGTTCACGGACGGCGCATGGATAGGGCAGTGGTAATTATGATGGCAATATTGAAACAATATGAACATGCAAATGGGAAGACTGATGAAGAGAGTGGAGGAATTATGTTCATTGATTTCGCCAAGGCTTACGATACCGTGGACCGACATTTTCTGATGGCAACGCTTACTAGTTTGGGTTCTCGCAAAGATTTGTCGATTTAATGTGGGCCCTCCACAATGGAACGAATGCTCGGTTCCTAGTGAATGGCGAGCTGTCGGAGCCCCTACAAATAGTATCCGGAATCAGACAAGGCTGTCCGTTAGCTCCGCTCTTATTTATTCTAGCGGTCGAGCCACTGGGTATGGCTATTGAACAAGAAAAAGGGTTACAAGGGTGTGCTATACGTGGGGACGATACGAACGTTTCACATAAATTCTCCGCCTTCGTAGACGACTCAACAATTTTCTTTGCGCAAGGGACACAAGTGAACACAGCGTTGGAAATTGTCAAACAGTTTGGATACCTTTCGGGATTGAAGATTCAACCTGCGAAAAGTAATATCATGTTTCTCGAGAATACCCATCACCGAGACGAGTGGTGTGGTACACCGGTAGTCAAGAAGAATGATACCATACGGTACCTCGGGTATCAAATCGGAAGAAAACAGTTAGCGGAAGTTAATTGGGCGGTACGTATTCGAATGCTCCAACGATGGTTACTCACGGCAACAAAATGTAGCACAACAGTGATGGACCGAGTAACATTGTTCAACGCAGTAGCAATACCGGCGATTCTCTTCACGACGAAGATGTTCCTGCCTGACGATGCTACGTATAAAGAGCTGGTTCACATACAAAAACAGTTCTTATGGGGAGGCCAAGTATCAACAGAGCCGTGTAGGCATAAAATTTCGCCTCATTTGTTATATATCCCGAAGAGTGCAGGAGGACTAGGTCTCATTTCTATCCCGGTCGCAATACATACGCTAGCAGTAAAGGAAGCGACGATGTGGCTACTGGAGCCAAGAGACCGCTATTCGCAAGCGTGGAGGAGCTGGTGGCATATATCGCAGCCTAATCACACTAATGTATGGATTTCTCCCTGTTACTTTCGTAGGTACAAGGGGAGCACCGGAAATATAAGTTGCCGACACAAGTTCAGTACCACTTGGCACGATACTTAAGCCCAGCTCCGGAGACCTTTACGCAGATTGACAGGTACGTAAAGGCACATCTTAAAGGGTTAAGGAGCAAATGCGAAACACAGCACGTGGATTCAGCAACGGGGGTTTCATTCGGGGAGACTATTTCGGTTCGAGCGGATTTGGATAAGAAAGAGTGGCATGGGCTTAGCCCGGACTATGTGAATACCTTCTGGGGAACGTTTCACTGGAACGATAATCCGTGGATATCAGAAGGGATGGGACTCTGTATACCGCGGCAGAAATACGACAGAATTCCGATGTCAACAATACAAGAGTTGGGCATTACGAGAATAACGTCGGATCAGTACCAGTGGAAGGTCAAGGTTAAGGGGATCACCGGCCACACAAGAGCTAAGGTGGGGAGGTGGCTACTCTCGATCATATTGTGCTCCCCGCGGGTGCCAATTGGAGAAGATATCGGGTATGCGGGGCCGTTACGATTATTATGGACACCGGAAATCTGGACTAATGTTACGTGGAACCCGGTTGCAAGGCGTCAAATAAGGGGGGGTATGTAACACAACACAAAAGCAATGGGTTCTTCTACAACGCAGCGATGGCATCTACTGGGATTGTAAGTCGCCGATTGCCGAAGATAACGTTACAAACAGCGGTGAGCAAGCAAAAAACGAGGAGGACTTACGGGGCCTGGTATTTGCAGCACACCCGGCTATTCACGGATTCCCGTGGTGGGTGAAGGACGGCATTACGTATGCGAACATAAAGCAGTGGATGCGACGTTCCTTTCGAAAAGTTTATTACAGTTTACTGGCGCGAGGTCTACAGAAGATCGAACATCGATGGGAAGAGCGAACACAACAAGCAGACTGGAATTGGTATTTACAGGATCAAGAACCAGCGGCACTGTGGCAGCATGGAAATTTACTCTCGGATTATCAATTGTGGTGCATGTATAGAGCGGCCACGTTCCAGCTCAATGTCCACTATGAGGGATACAATCAACAAGGAGGGTGTGCTATAGATCGACAATGTAGCGCACTTGGGAAAGGGGTCACACATATTGTGTGGGGGTGCAGTCTGGCCAAAACATTTTGGCTTCGACTTCTTAGTAGTTGGAACGGCTGGTGGATGACAGAACAGGAGGTTCTGCAGGCACAACGTTATTTCGCGACACGAGAAGCACCAATAATATCAGAAACGATGATGGAAAGATTAAGGAACAGATGTGGTGCAAATGCGGAGGCGTGCAGTAGGGGTTTAAAACGACTTTGGTGGGCGTTTTGTTCGATTGGGATGACCTGGATGTGGCAATTACGAAATGAGGCGGTGCATCAAGGCGTACAGAGGACGAAGTATGAACACTTCCACACCGTGTGGAATAAAACAATCGCGCAGATAACTGCTGTTGCGGTGTACGAACAACAACACCCCAGATCAAGATTAAGGGGGATTCAACTACAAGTTTGTTTGGAGTGCTTCCAAGAAAGATTATGTGACCATTCAAGTGATCAGCGCAAAAGATTAAATTCCCGAATGGAGGGAGACAAGCGATCAGAGATAGGTTTACAAACTGCTCTTAGAAATTTCATTGTGGCTAATAGTTAAGAGACTAAATAGACTGCGAATTAACAGCAAACTAATTTAGAGGTGAAGAAAAATTAGAGAGTTCTCAAAACTTCCTAATTAGTCTGGCACAGACTAATTTGTGTAAAAAAAAAGTTAGGGATAAATGGATAACATGAACGACCATTGTAGCGGATGTGGAGAGGGCACATCAAATGTCTCGCACAAATGTGGCATTTGTGGGTGTCGGAACCATCCTTTCTGTGGAGTTGTCATCGATGAGGGATTTGCCGGAGCTGTTAGGTGCGTCGGATGCAACGCCCCACCGACCGATGACAAAGGAAATCGTGTGAAGAAAAAGGCGCGTTTATCGACAGCTTCGCCAATCTAAAAGGACTTATTGAAATTATTGAATTATTAAATTGTGGTCGCTTTTGAACGAACCCCGATTCGCTGTATACCTGAGAATGCCGATGAAGAGGCTAAAAGTGATTTTGAAGCGTTGCAGAATGAAAGTCGATTGGAGATAGCAGCTGTGGGGTCAAAACGAAAAAGGGATGTGCAGATTGTATCCACCGTTGCTCAGCGTGTAGCAGTTGTCAAGCGCATGATTGGACTCGAAGAGGAAGGTGTTACAAATGTTAAAGCAGCTGTAATTTCGGAGTTTTCGGATGTTTTCAACTGGAAAGAAAGCAAATGACCTTGAAAAGGCTCGTCTATGGTGGAACAAAAGAAGTGAAATTATCGCGTTAAGTTCTAAGAAAGGGCAAAAGTCTATCTCAGTGCGTCGAGATCAGTCTGTAAAACGAGTGCAGCTCAAGGTCGTTAAAGGTAGAGGAAGGATTCGATCAAAGTGGGTTGAATGGCTTCATGACGAAGTTGCTGAAAATTTTTTTCGACTAAGAGCACTGGGAATCAAAATTTCGAACCCATTACTTATTGACATTGCGCGAACGATTTTGTGCTCATCTACAGGAGAGTGGAATGACAAAGTGCGTCACTCTTTTGAAGAAAATTACGACTCGTTGGATTCAAGGGTTTTGCGAGGGAAAAAATATCGTACCTCGCTCTTTGTCCGGAAAACTTTCTGTGAGCTTGGAAAAACAAGGTTTTATTAATCGAAAAATTGCATTTCACCTGAGAGAGATGAAGAGGAAATTTGACAGTGGAGAACTAGACGAAGATTGTGTTTTCAACATGGATGAGACTCACTTTGTAATTAACATGGATAATGGAAAAACTTTGGACATCAGAGGCGCAAAGTGTGTCAAATATCATGACGTTGTTTCTGGTGGTGAGGGTATGATGTTGGTGGTAAAACTCCGAGGTGGGAGTCGAGCTTGCATTGAGACTCCAATGGTTATATTTACCAATCCAAACTCAAACTATCCTATTAGGGGTGTGCCTCCAACACCCGGTGTTGTGTACCAGTCTGGACCGAAAGGATGGATGGATCGTCGAGTGTTTTGTGAGTGGTTGAAAGAGGGTCTGTGTGTTCGGCGCGATGCGTACGACAGGGAGCAAGTGATTTTCATGGATAATTTTTCAGGGCACAAAGCTCTAGAATCAACTGAAATGGAATCAACGCTATGGCACAAAAAAGTGACTTTACGCTTTCTACCCGCGAATGCAACAGATCTATATCAGCCCACAGATGCGATGATTATCCAGAAGCTAAAGCAGGTATGGCGCCTTGAATGGGAAAATAAAAAGTTGAGTCGCGCCCAAGCGCACAAGTTTTCCAACAAGACAGACGGAAGAGAAGATTGGTCTGGAAAGCTTTTGCAACCTGGAAAATCGTTTTTCCTTAAGCTAGCGGCAATGTGCTGCCGAAAGGTGAGTGAAATGCGTGATGAGGAAGGGATCAATCTGGTTCGAAAGGCAATGATTAGATGTGGCCTGGGGAAAAACGTCAACGGTATATGGGAAGAGTCCCAATTGCTTCCTGAGTTACAGACTTTGATTGCCAAGCATCGAGAATATTTTGAAGGTAAAAGACCCGAAGAATTTGGAAGGCACCAAGAAAACTGTGAAGAGAAAAAATGACTTTTTTGAGGTGGTCGTTTAGCGTAGCGATTTTATTTTTTTATACACATTCATTAATTTTTTCAATACACATTTTCATTTCATACGTGCTAACAATGTTCCAACCGACATCGTACCTCACCTGAGAATTATTCCATTACCTAACCTTTGACCTGTCCTTACTCACTGCATTGCCCTTTTCGGGGATGTCTAACGGTATGAAGGCACGACACGATCTCAGGCGGCATTATGAGTACCGAACCTTATAGAACTGAAAGTACCGTAAGCTTGATACTACAGTTGGCGCAACCCAACAATTTCATTTCAAAATTACAAAGATAGACACTATAAATGTTTACTTGGTCCACCTTTCGAGAACCATAACCCAGACTAATTACCAACTTATAAATTAGTCTGTCACAGACTATTTCTGAACTTACCTTAATTAGTCTGTGTTCGTTAATAGTCTGGCACAGACTATTTAAGGTAGCACAGCTCAAAACTCAGGTTCGAAATTAGTCTGGCACAGACTAATTACGGTGCGAGGAGTAC
>MIQA02020213.1:0-18012 GCA_001887855.2 Sclerospora graminicola
CTCGCTCTTTGTCCGGAAAACTTTCTGTGAGCTTGGAAAAACAAGGTTTTATTAATCGAAAAATTGCATTTCACCTGGGAGAGATGAAGAGGAAATTTGACAGTGGAGAACTAGACGAAGATTGTGTTTTCAACATGGATGAGACTCACTTTGTTATTAACATGGATAATGGAAAAACTTTGGACATCAGAGGCGCAAAGCGTGTCAAATATCATGACGTTGTTTCTGGTGGTGAGGGTATGACGTTGGTGGTAAAACTCCGAGGTGGGAGTCGAGCTTGCATTGAGACTCCAATGGTTATATTTACCAATCCAAACTCAAACTATCCTATTAGGGGTGTGCCTCCAACACCCGGTGTTGTGTACCAGTCTGGACCGAAAGGATGGATGGATCGTCGAGTGTTTTGTGAGTGGTTGAAAGAGGGTCTGTGTGTTCGGCGCGATGCGTACGACAGGGAGCAAGTGATTTTCATGGATAATTTTTCAGGGCACAAAGCTCTAGAATCAACTGAAATGGAATCAACGCTATGGCACAAAAAAGTGACTTTACGCTTTCTACCCGCGAATGCAACAGATCTATATCAGCCCACAGATGCGATGATTATCCAGAAGCTAAAGCAGGTATGGCGCCTTGAATGGGAAAATAAAAAGTTGAGTCGCGCCCAAGCGCACAAGTTTTCCAACAAGACAGACGGAAGAGAAGATTGGTCTGGAAAGCTTTTGCAACCTGGAAAATCGTTTTTCCTTAAGCTAGCGGCAATGTGCTGCCGAAAGGTGAGTGAAATGCGTGATGAGGAAGGGATCAATCTGGTTCGAAAGGCAATGATTAGATGTGGCCTGGGGAAAAACGTCAACGGTATATGGGAAGAGTCCCAATTGCTTCCTGAGTTACAGACTTTGATTGCCAAGCATCGAGAATATTTTGAAGGTAAAAGACCCGAAGAATTTGGAAGGCACCAAGAAAACTGTGAAGAGAAAAAATGACTTTTTTGAGGTGGTCGTTTAGCGTAGCGATTTTATTTTTTTATACACATTCATTAATTTTTTCAATACACATTTTCATTTCATACGTGCTAACAATGTTCCAACCGACATCGTACCTCACCTGAGAATTATTCCATTACCTAACCTTTGACCTGTCCTTACTCACTGCATTGCCCTTTTCGGGGATGTCTAACGGTATGAAGGCACGACACGATCTCAGGCGGCATTATGAGTACCGAACCTTATAGAACTGAAAGTACCGTAAGCTTGATACTACAGTTGGCGCAACCCAACAATTTCATTTCAAAATTACAAAGATAGACACTATAAATGTTTACTTGGTCCACCTTTCGAGAACCATAACCCAGACTAATTACCAACTTATAAATTAGTCTGTCACAGACTATTTCTGAACTTACCTTAATTAGTCTGTGTTCGTTAATAGTCTGGCACAGACTATTTAAAGTAGCACAGCTCAAAACTCAGGTTCGAAATTAGTCTGGCACAGACTAATTACGGTGCGAGGAGTAATGGGATATTCAACCATCACTTCAATTTACAACCTAATTGCAGATGTGGACGGCCAGGAAGATACTCACCCCACATATCTACGTTCGAAGACTCGCGTGGCTAGGGCAGCTGTGGGATTCAACCGCTTCAGGCAGCCAGATGCCAAATATTTCATCTTTTGCCCCCGACCGCAAGTGTAGTGAAGATCCGCAAAGCATAACACGCCCCCTTGCTTGTCATTACAGCGCAGTAATCGCAACTTAGTCGTATTTTACAATAAATTCCCGTGTAGTAATGTTTAAAACACCATGTAAAATATTTAAAACCATAAAATATCATTTGAGACATCTTTTGACGAAGTTTTTGGATTTGAGTCACATTTTGGAATATTCCCTTAATTTTTTAAAATCCACCTGCTTGTGAATATTATTGATACAGCAGTTTATTTAGTCCAATTAACTAGGAATTGCCTTAATGAATTTGGTAACTGCAGCCCAAGATTAGCCGGTACATCCTGAATCGGACTCTGCATTTTCGTGCGCCCTTCTTGTGTATTGTTGCCTCTCTCTCCTTGATACACTCTCAATATATTTGGAGTCGTTATCTATCTGCTCGCGTTCTCGGCCGTGTTTTCTCAAGTTCCGCCACTGTCCTGATTTGAGCCATCACGTTAGTTGATAGGGTTTTCAAATGTTGACGTGCTTCCGATTTTTTCCCTGGGTGTACTTGTGCATTTCTCAGTTGCCATAACACGTCATTCGAATGGAGCACATCGTTCACCAAATTCTTTTGAGTTGGTCATCGCATTCGTCACTTTTATTTCCCATCCTTAGTCGAAGACGCTCTCTCATCCGTGACGAGATATCTAGCGCCTTCCTTGTAGCAATATTCCATCGAAACACATCAACTTTAATATCTGATATCTCTTGTGCAGTCCATCTGTGTGTCATTCTTTTCCAAAACGCTTCGGCTCTGCTGCACCCCCACACGAAATGTGTGGCCCCTTTCACCGTTCGTTAAGCTGAAGTGCCGCTAGACGGTACATGGCCCAATATTGATAGCCCGTCAGCGTGTGCGAGTGTCTTCACAAGTCGTTTGGAGTTTGTTCCGGTACATTGGATGTCCACTCATCGCGCTCTCTTCGTTGTTATCATTTGACTAATATTGTCTTCATTTTTGCTGCTACTGCGTGTTATATCTTTTCAAAATGTGCGTCAAAGGGATCCCCTTTCATTGGATATCCCCACTCCTTCTGGGAGTCTCCCTGGATATCTGGATGAGCTGCAAATATAAGGCCTTTCTCCTCGTCGTGGATATTGTCCTCCTGTCTAGTGAACCCTGCCCTTGCTACTTCGTCCCAGTAAACCCCATCTTGCCTTTGTGACAGTAATACATGTAGATTACGTTTCATATCAGTCCCTTTCTCGTACCTTGGGGTGATAAGTTTCCATTCCATTGTTGTTAGGTCCGAAGGTGCGTGGATAAGCTGCAAGGCAGGATATCGTCCAAGATATTCTCCTATGTACATCCGTGGAGAACAATGTATCAGAGCTACCAGCCACCCCTCGAGTGTGACCTCTTAATGGTGTGGTCATACTAATCCAGTTGAAGGTCGTAGAACCACTTCTTTTAATGTGCAGAGCCCACACAGTGCTGAGGGCTATTCTGTCATACTTTTTAAGATTGCCTTGTGTCCTGATTCATGGATTATCACTCCACTGTAGCGTCCCCCATAACGCTTGCACTTCAGTTGACATTTGATCATACCGCATAGATGCCTATGGTCTCCCCTTTCTTCAGCGCTTTCTTCTGGTGTCGCATGTCCCCTAGCTAGTCGAATACTTGGTTCCCGATATCTGTCAATATACCTGTCAATCACTTGAGTAGCTTCTAATCCAGGCTCTAGAGTTTTGCCCAACAATCGCTTCACCCGATTCTGATTGTGCGTGCCACTTGGTCTCCCTCTCTTCATTTGAATCTCTGTGGTGGAGTAAAGGTAATTTGCCTTCCCGGTGGTCCACAGAAAATTAGTAACCTTCCATGCCGCCCTATACTTATTCTTTGGTTCTATAAGCAGCATGTAGCTTGTTTAGTTACCATTATCTGTATCGCATCTGATATCGCTGTCAAGTCAAGGCCTCCGCCTCCTCTAGGTATACGTACTAATAGAGGAGAGATTTTGTGACGCTCTTTGTCTGCCTTCCCTGGCAAGTTACAGATAAATTCCTTCTGTAGCCGAAATAATTGCAATAGAATGTCCCTCGTTGGGTAACAGATTTGACTGTAATGAGGATAGCAGGTATAGCCACTGGTGGAATTTGAAGGCATGTTTGTTGAAAATGAAACTCCAGGTTAGACAAACTGCGTGGACCACTATATGTGAATTTTAGGTTATAAAGTACGGTTTTGAACATAATAACTTAAATATATATTACTTTTACTTTTACGAACTTACGAGCACTAGGGACTGGTTATAGTGCGGGCTAGAGCACCTCTTCAGTTAGTCTACAGGGCTAAGCGCACAGTCTAAAGGCATAATAACAAGTGTGTCCACAGTTTCTAACCGGACGGCAGACACTTGGCACTACATTGCTGGTGCTAGCTGCTACAAGTGACATATTTCCTACAGGTTATGAGCCCAAGGAATGACAGGCTTTTACCGCGTATTGTCACCAGAAAAGAAGTGATTTAAAGTTGATTTTTCTTGTTCTTGTTCTGTTCGTTGATTGCTGGAATTTTATTTCGTTTCTCGTGCGGAAATTAGTGGTTTTGCGATCTCGTTTTCTCGTTTAAGTTCTCGTTTTCGTGGTTAACATGGATTACGAAAAAGGTGAAAAGTCGGAGACAAATATGGAGGTCATTTTAGAATACCTCAAGCGTATGGACCGGCGCCTCGAAGCGGTCGAAGAGGCGTGGTCACAAGGGTCCGCCCCGAGCACGTCACCATGATCCAATTAGGTATCTGAGTACGCGAGTGTATTCAGAGATACGCTGAAAAATCACGGGCCGTTCGGGATGAAGATGACCCTGAACGACCTGAGCGCGGAAGACGGTATAGAGCGCGGTGGTGGTTTGAGAGGTGGCAAAGAAGCCCCACCACCAGTGCAAGCGCCGGGTTTGAATATACTGGGAATGGCGGCTGGCATAGGAGTGCCGGGATGGCGGCTGGTATGGGCGTGCCTGGAAATTTGGCCGCAAACCAGATGGGTACCATAAATGGAATAAAAATCCCAAGGTTGAGCGTTCAGAATTTTTCGGGAGCGGAAGTTTACGCAGGCCTAGGGTCCGGGTTTAGCAATGGGCATATTTGTTTATCGAAGCCATTGAAGTGGCCGAAATTGCTTCCGTTTTCACGTGGAATGAACGCTTAAAAGTGAATAAGCTCGTAGAGCACCTAGAAGGTGTGGCGCTATAATATTTTCAAGCGAATATTGGCATCTGGTGGCAAATATCACCAGGTTTATATTTCGTACTGGAGCAGATGGTGAATTCCTTTAAGGTAAACATCTCCCATTATCAAGCCGCACAATTTTTTGCCGCGGAAAAGGACCCTAAGAGGTCCAGGACCAAGCACTTTCTTTACATGGTCGCATTGGCCCGCGAAAGTGACTCGAGCGAACGATTTATAGTGGAAACCATAGTGAAGTTTGCAGCCCCGAGGCTGAAAATTGCGCTAATGGTTCGGTACAATCCGCAGCGGCAGGATTATCTCCAACATAAGCAGGAATTGATTTCCTGGGCGCAGGAACTGGACGACGAGTCGAACAAGTTCAAGCGCCAAAATTTTGGAAAGTTTGTCGTCAATTCCGTGGATGAGCATGGTGGAAAACGTGTATGTTACGGTTGCGGGGTCGAAGGACACATTCGGCGAAATTGCCCCCAACAAGAGAGTAAAAGGGCACACAAGAAGAACCAAAAATGGGGACAACAAGGCCCGAATGGCTTCGAACAACGTTTCGGACTGTCTACAACTGAGGGTCAAGCGTTAGGCATCAGTGATGAAGGTTTCGAAAGCGACCTGTGGATTTTAGACAGTGGGGCCAGCCGACACCTGATATCTGACGAAGGGCTCCTGGAAAATGCAAGGAGTTGCAGTCAGAGTGACGCACTAATGCTTCCAGACGAAGGAACGCTAGAAGTAACCAAGGTTGGTCAGGTTACGTTATGTGGAAATGGAATTTCTGGCAAAACTTTGAAGATTACGCTTAGAAAGGTCTTCTTCGCGCCAAAATTGGCAAATAATGTTATATCTCTAGGGTGTTTACGGGAAAAGGGCTGTGTTTTACAAGATAACGGTGAAAAAATGGAATGAATTTTTCAAAACCAAGTCTTGTTCAATGTTGAAGTCTGTGGATCTGTGTTTGTTGCTTTTTTGCGAGCAGATAGACCCCGTGACTGCAGTAGGACATTTTAAAGCATGGTTATGAGTGTTGCACAAGCAGATGTGGAAGGCGAAGTACAAGAAGGTTCTTTACACCGCTTTCATGCCCGGCTCAGGACCTCGCCTATGATGCGGTCGAGAGATTGGCTCGGGACCCCAGGTCAGGCATCAGAATTACGGATTATTCGCGTCCGAATTGCCTGACCTGCGCAGAGGGTAAAGGGCACAAGACAAAGCAGCTAAAAAGGACTCTGAAGGGAATGAACCGATTGATCGCGTGGGCGGGGTGATACGCAGCGATTTAAAAGGCCCGATAACCTCACGCGATCGGCGTGGAAACAGATTCTTTGTGGTGTTTGTGGATCATTACACAAACTATGTGCGTGTGTTTGCGGCACGTACCAAAGATCGCGCCGCAAAAATGTTCGAGCATTTTCTATGCTGGTTCGAAAGGGAGTTCAATTGCCGCATCCACGTCTTACTTACAGACGGTGGAGGCGAATTCCAAAATGTGGACTTATTCTGCAGACAAACGGGTGTGCGCAGGCAAATCACTGAGGCCGGCACCCCGGCGTCTAAAGGAAAAGCTGAACGTATGAACCGGACCATTTATAACATGGTCCGGTGCATGATTTTTGGATCGGGTGTGCCCCTAACTTTCTGGACGGAGGCGGCTGAGTATGCTACGTATATACTCAACCGCAGTCCGACCAGGGCAAATCTTGGAAGGGTACCTCCGATCCAGATGTTGACGAATAAACCTACGAACATTGAATATATCGTGGTTTTTGGTTTTCCGTGTATGGTATACAGGGACCCACACTCAAAAATCGCTCGCGAAACACGCGGAAAGGGGCCTTATTTTAGGCAAGAACGACGAAACAAAAGGCTACAAGGTTTTATTGCTAAAGGATCGCGTTGTGACGACTACCCGGCATGTTACGCAGATCGAAAACGTTGGATGAAGCTGCGAACAAGCAGATCGCCATATTATTGGTCGACCTGGAAGAAGGAGTGACCCAAACCGAGTCACGGCCAAAGGATCCGCAACAAGAGCGGGATAAGACCCCTGAGCGCACCGGAACCGCGAAAAGAGTGCCCCAAGGAAATCCGGCCGCAGGGTGAAACAGACACCTAAATCGGCCGCCCTTTCAAGGGTTAAGGCAAAGGGAAAGGCGACCAAGAAGCAAAAGGATACGGAAAGCATTTCGGAAGGAGGTGAAGGAGAAAATGTACCGGAAGGGCAAAAAAACGCAGTATTTATGGAAAGTTTACGTGAAGAAGGCGAAAATCTGCTGTGTGCGTTTGCAGTTGTGGGGTCGGGTCGCATAAGAACTGTGCAGCAACGTCGGAACCCGACGAGTTATTCCGAAGCCCACAATGGGCAACTATCAAGTGAATGGAAAACGGCCGAAGATACAGAGCTACGAGCGCTCGAGGAACTAGACACGTGGAGAATTGTTCGGAAAACTGAAGGAAAGAAACCTCTACCCACAAAATGGGTGTATAAAACTAAGTTGAAGGCTGATGGGACTGATGAGTGCCGAAAGGCTCGGCTCGTAGCTCGAGGTGACAGGCAAATTTTCGGTGACGACTATTTCTTAACGTTCTCGACAGTGATGGATTTAAACAACATGAAAATGATTTTGATTATGATTATCGTTTGGAAAGTACCTGCGATGGTAATGTGCCTAGCGCATATCCCAAGGCTTCCTCGGAAGTGGACTACGAAATTCATTTGAAGGTGCCACAAGGGATGAAGATACCTGAAGAAAAGCTGGAAGAATTGGGCGTAAAGACTGGAAACGATGTGCTTTTAAAATTGGATAAAAATTTATACGGTTTGAAACAAGCGGGGCGTCTTAGTAATTCGCACTTTGGTACGAATTACTAAGAGACACCCTTGTGAAAATGAATTTCATGCAGTGTCTCACGGACACCTGCATTTTCGTTCGAAGTGATGACCGAGGCTCAGTCCTAGTGGGAGTCTATGTTGATGATCTACTAGTGACGGCCACTGATGGGAAACTTGTGGATAATTTTTTTGATGAAGTGAGTGTGTTGGAGCTAAAAGACCTTGGAAAGGTTGAAAAGGTTTTGGGCATTCGGATCGGAGGAGATCCGGAAGATGGGAACTGGATCGATCAAGAACTTTCGATCGACTAGATGCTGGAAAAGCATGGCCTCAAGGATGCAAACATCGTAAGGACTCCCGTCATGGAGGAAGACGCTCCGTAAAAATTATATTCTCGTTTAACTATGATTAAGGATGATAAAAACTCCCACAATTAGGGATTTCCAATCACTAGATTGGGAGTTTACTTTGGATATCGCGATGTTCCCGCCCTGATAATGCGTTCGCGGTACTCAAAGTGACAAGGCGTACGCATGCGCTGACATTTTTTGATTTTAAGATGGCTAAAAGAAATGCAAAGTACCTCAAAGGTACGAAAGTTTTGAAGTTACGATTGAAACACGACAGTGGAGAAACTATGCCTATGCGCAAAGTCAGTATAGCGATGCTGATTTCGCGGCCGACAAGGTCGACCGGAAAAGTATTGTGGCTGCAAGAAGCAGGGAGCAGTTGCACTCTCGACAGCCGAAGCAGAATTCGTGGCTGCTGCTGTGGGTGGTAAACAGACACTTGGAATCAAGGAACTACTTGGAGAAATGGGTCTAAATTCACGAGCGCCGATTGTCTTGAAGATGGACAATCAGGCTGCTAGAAAACAGTTATTGAATGAGGCGAGTGCTGCGAGCACCAAGCATGTTGACGTGAAGTTAAAGCTTATCAAGGACTATACCAGGAAAGGGAAGATGAGGCCGGAGCACGTGACAAGTGCGGATATGGTGGCCGACCTTTTAACCAAGACATTGAGTTCAACAAGAATCGGAAAGCTACGAGGTCAATTTGGATTGGTTTAAGCTTTGGATTTTTTTCTCTACTGGATATTTTCGGTTGAAGACCAAACTAGTTGCATTCGTTGCGCAGGATGATGTGGAATGCCATTACGTACCTGCAAGAACGTGCAAAATTATATGTGGATGCATGGAGGTCCCGAAGATTTTGGAAGGAGTGTTGGAATTTAAGGCATGTTTGATGAAAATGAAATTCCAAGTTAGACAAAACTGAGTGGATCACTATATGTGAATTATAAGTTATAAAGTACGGTTTTGAATTTAATTACTTAAATATATATTACTTTTACTTTTACGAACTTACGAGCATCAGTGACTGGTGATAGTGCGGGCTAGAGCACCTCTTCAATTAGTCTACAGGGCTAAGCGCACAGTCTAAAGGCATAATAACAAGTGTGTCCACAGTTTCTAATCGGACGGCAGACACTTGGCACTACATTGCTGGTGCTAGCTGCTACAAGTGACATATTTCCTACAGCAACCGCATTAAACAATTGCACGCGCTCCATTACTGAATTACCTCACTGCTTTGCAATGGATAAGCGTCTGTGAATCGCCCTACTTCTGCCTGCCTAGTAATGACCCAGTGCCGACTTGTAACGTACTGCATCATTGGTGGGTACAACCGGTATCTAAAACCATTTGGTACCATTGTTTTCTAGAATTGAAATGCTCTTGAACAAAATGGCACAATGTACTAAATGGTTTCAGATACCGGCCACTTGTACCCATAAACCTGAGATCTGTCCGAACTGTTCCACCATGTGTAGCACCTGACGAGCATCCGCTTCCCTTTTGAGGAACACTGTGGAATCATCCACGGGAAAGCAAGCCTGCTTGTGGATATTAATGAAGTATCTTAGAGAGGGAAATGTAAGCTATTTAGGTTTAACAGCTATTAATTACTTCGAAATGCATTAATCGTGTTGGTAGATGAGAAACTAGTGTTTCAACCACACACTCTCTCTTGTTGTCGCTTCGAGACGATGTCCGTTGCAACCGAGTATCCATGTCCAACAGGCTTTCGATACAAACTTGTAACTGGATTCCTTCAACCCTTGTTTGTGAACATTTGCTGCGATATCTGGAGACTAATGCAACTTACTTTATACATATATTCCGATTGTGTTCTACCTGGTCGTCATGTACAATTTGATTCCAGACTTGCCATAACCACGTGTACCCCACACCGCATACCGTTTTCCAAATCAATCCAAATAAAGTCCCCTCTTCGATATACGTTTCTTCTCATCTTGTTTCCACATAAGCTGTAAGCCGGTCTGATACACGCGACCCGATAGTCTGCTTGACGTAGGTGACTTCATGCTCAGTCACATGTTTTCCATTCTTTATATCATTTTATTATAGGAAACACTAAGGGCACAGCCCCAAAAACCAAAGGGCACAGAGTCGCAATTTAATGACGATAATGCCATTTTAACGAACAATAACGCAAACGCCAGAGCAAGATTCGTCACATTCTCCGCGCTTCCGATCTTGTAGTATTAATCTCTGCGCGTATTGTGTGCTTGGATGCTACGATTTCATGTACGTAGAACTTGAAGCGCTTGAGAAATACAGCGAGTTAAACATGCCAATGGTTGTGAAAGTTGCCGCTCCAACAGATGCGTTCTACCGTTAATTGTATGAAGAAAGTTCCGCTTCTATTGCGTTGGAGCAAACAATGCACACATTTCTTGCGAGGTCGGCCCGAATCAGACTGGTTCCGCCAGATTTCCGTCCATTAACACCATTAATCGATGATCTCGGACGGATTACCGGTTCTGCCGTGAAAATATGACGATACTGTTCTTTAAATGAGCCTAAGCTTGACCGGCCACTTTCTTCTCCAGAACTGGAACTATCCGATTCTTTCGTAATCATCCGGATGTTCTTGCCGGTCGGGCCGCTGGCGTCTTGACCTGGTCCGGGTGTGTTTTCGATCGGTATCGGCTTGATCCGTTCTCGACCTTGGGCTAAATCTAACGAAACGGTGCTCTTAACCGCAGCTACTGGGGGAACTGGTCAATTGTGGGTACAAGTTGCCAAGCTAACAGGCAACCTTGTAATCGGAGTGACGACCTCAGAGACCATGGCAGTGCACTTGAAGTCCATTGGGTGCGACCCTGTGATTCATTGCCACACGGAAGTGTTGATGAAGTAATAAAAAATGAGTACCCAAATGGTGTTTGAGATGAGCTCCTTCGTGCTGCAGAGAATAACGAAGGTCGTATCATTGCATTTGGAAACATCTCGAGCTACAAAGGAAACAAAGACACTTCAACAGCGAGTGAGCTCGTACGGACGCTTTTGTTCTTATCATCTTCACTGCGCGTTTGTTTTTTTTTCACTCGCTATCGAGACCAGTTTCATTCGCACATGCTGCGTCTGTTACAATTTATTGTCGATCAGATACTGCTCCGAGGAATTGACTCTGTTAAGTTTGAAGGATTAGAAAGCGTCACTAACGCTATTGATAACATGTACGTGCGTAATTTTTTCTCGTGGTCAAGCTGTTGTAAAATAAAGAAAATCTGGACTTATAACCGTACGAGTCAAAAGGGCAAAAAGCTACCGTGATACCGCTTTTAAAGATTCTTCTCGGGACCACCAACTTCAGGATGTATAGTAGCTTTAAAAACAACACGATTCCATTGGGTTGTTCGTTTCATCTTCCAGGTTATTAGGCTTCACTTTTATTTTTCTTAAGTGATTGACCCTTCAACATGCTCCTGAACGTGTGGAAAACGCCATGCTGGAAAATGGATAGTCAAAAAATAGTAATCCCGCGCTTTTATCATAAATACGGGTTTAAACTTGATTTCGTGGCTCGAACAAGAGACTTGTGATTCTGTACTCGAGTATCGTGTAGATAATGTTCCATACGTTGTGTACATCTTTCTTTATCGACGACTTAAAATAAATGTACGAATACCGAGCTATTCCGTTATCGTTCGTTAAAGAGCTATTATACCCACTTAAGCACGATTATGTGCCCTTTGTTTTTTGGGGCTGTGCCCTTAGTGTTTCCCTTTATTATTAACATATAGAGATCTAATATTTTTCTACGAAGAGTATGTCAAGATAATGTAAGTATCGTACTTACCTGAACAAAACGACCAGACCACAATAGAATACACGCCTCAAGTGGTAGGATTTAATGACAGCGGGTCTCAACTTTGAGATGGGCCTTCAAATGTTTCATGCTCGGGTTTGACTTAAGAGCTGACGCTACCGATCTACTGTACCGGGCTCAAATCCCCCAAGTGGATGATAGCACGGTCTAAAGGGTCAGTTTTTTATATCAAGCGGCCACAAAAGACTCAGGTTTTTTGTCCAGCTCCGAAAATCCACCTTATGTAGTACAAACAGTTAAAAATGATATTATGTATTGACTTTGTTAGAGATGGAGTCTGTGCGTCTGCTACCGCTGTCTTCATGAATCAATAAGCGTGACATCGAACACAGCCGCTATCAGTTCGAAATATGACATTCGCGGTCGTGGCAGCGATCTCAGACCCATTGCGATGTTCCCAAAAAGCCAAGAATTTCTCTCCGTAAGCGTTGTGGTGAGTGATGTGCCATTCACTCGTGTCCGCGTCAAAGCCTGCACATTTGATGCTTTGAGCCACAACGCTCTCTGGCACAGCGCGCCACGCTTGTCAGACCCAGTCATCCACAATCCGCGTGACCGGTGGCTTCCCTGAAAGACTTGTAGATACCAATTTCGCCAGCTTGTAGATACGGCGTCAAACCAACACACATAGAGATCCCGCGCTTCGCACAATCCGCCTTTACTGCCTTTCCGATATGGCCTCGCATGGAGTCCCAAACGATGTGCTTGCGCTCCTGCGTCCACAACCATGGAAATATTCGATCTAGCCTCTTGAGGAGGATCTCCTTGTTGTCCCACGCCTTGGGCTGGTAAAAGACCCAGTACCCGTCCACACAGTTTCGAAAGAGAATGTCTTCTCTTTCGCAATCAGCGTCGGCGTGACCTTGCGGCCGTCCTTGGTAACGGAAAGGATCACCGTGATACGCATAGACTCGAAGCCAGTGCTATGAACCACAACATGTCGAGCCTCTCTGCGATTGGCCGTCTCCATGCGAGGATCTTCGAAGTAGATCGCAGCCTCGTCCTTGCGGATAGTGTATGATTCGCCATATCTTCAATCCCGTCCTGTAGAAACGCCATGTAGGCGACGGCGCGTTTGACCTGCTCGGCGTCATCCAAGTTAGTGGTGTTTGTCACATTCCGAAGCGAGAATCCATTCCGTCGCTTGAAGTTGGACACCCAGTGGTCGGAAGTGACGACATTAGTCAAACTAAGAGCTAAGGCGACCCCCTCAATCCACTTCCAAGTCTCATTTACTATTAGAAGTCGTCGTTTCTCCACCAGGCCCAAAGATCGATCTGCAGGCCTCCAAGCACGGGCTTCCGTCCTGCACCAGCAACGCGAAAAAGTCGTTCGCATGACTCTTGAATCTCATACGGCTGACTTCACCTGCGACGACACATCCAAGCATCAATCTGCCAGACTTTGTCCTTAAAGTGAACCGCGGCCCGTAACGACACACTGTCACCCTGATCACAGATCCAGTCGATGACCTCGAGCTTGTGTTGAATAGGTATTTCCTGGCGAATGACTCTCATGGCACGTATAGAAATGTGTGGCGAGGACGAGATTGATATGAAAGGAGGTGGGAGCTGTAGATTTCACTAGACCATTCATTTCAATTTTAAATCCGTATTGAACTCCACCTACGGATTTAAAATTGAAATGAATGGTCTAGTGAACTCTTGTGATCCAACTGAAGATTAATCGCAGTATGCCGGCTTCTGAGCGCATAATATATCGGACAAAGCAAACCATACTGTCGCAAATAATTTCCGAAAAACCGTCCACAATTCAGCCACTTCCTAGCGATTATACCCTGGGCAGTGACTCAGAGTTTAAATGGTGGATAATTTTCGACGAATTAGCGTTTAACATTCACAGTTGCGTACTCCAGCCCTGGTTTGCTGACGGGATAGGCAACATAAACTAAGGCTTTCTGTGCTCACACGGTACAGATGATTCGCGAATGCGTCCTTATTTACTGCTACAAGAGGGTTTTCCCTTGTACGATGGCGAGAGTCTTCACTGACCCTACAGCAAACGTCACCAGACAGCATATTCCGTCGTGACTTGACCCAAAGCGGCTGATTGCCCACTTACTTGCATATAAAATCACCACGGGAATCGTTTTCGGATCGGAATGTTTCAATATTGGGGTCGAAATCATCTTCGCCTTCAACGTACTGAAAGCTACCAAAGCTCGGTCCATATGACCTTCCGATCCAGACACGGTCCGGTCGATCAGCGAGCCGGTTTTGAGATCCGATTCGTTGATTTCAGTTTCGTGACTGGTCTCGTTCTGTGACTTTCCTAACTGATCACGCTCTCGTAGCCTGTGATAATCAACTTCTTTCAACTCGTATAATATAGCAGCATATATCGAAAAATCTTCGATAAACCGGCTATAATAATTCAGGGATCCGAGAAAAGACTGCATAGCCTTTAGTGATCGGGGAAACGGAAGGTTACTGAGAGCACCCAAGTCCTTCGGATTTGCTTCCAAACTCTCAATCGGCACAATTTGACCAAGATAATCGACCTTGGGCTGACTCCAGAAGCTCTTGGCCACGCTGATTGATAAATTCCAGCGCTCGAAAGAGTCGAGGAGTCGTTCGACCTTGTCGCATAGAATATCCTATGACGCCACCGTAACCAGGATATCGTCTATACATGATCGCCTTCCCAGAAATGATCATCTCTGATCCTGGTCTGGTTCGCCTTCCGTGAACACAACGTGCGGCTCGGTGATCTTTCGGCACTAATCTGGAAGTATCCATAGAGAGCATTGCCAATCAGTCTCTGATAGATCTGTGGAGCATTCTTCAATCCGAACGGCATCCGATTCCATTCCAAAAGACCGAAAGGTGTAACAAAAGCAGATATCTCTCGAGCACGATTGGTTATCGAAACCATCCAAAAAACACTAGCCACGTCTAGTGAACAAAACTATAAAACCTTATCTATATCCTCAAGTAAATCATTTATCAAGGGCAGCGGATAAACCATCAAGTTCGTGAGGCGATTCACCATCCTATAGTCGATACAAAGTCAAATATCAACCCCATTTTGTTTTATCACAATCACAATCGGTGATGCCCACTGCGACGTTGAAGGTCAAATGATTTTCGTACTTAACAGGCCCTTGATCAAATCGGATAGCTTTTCCCGGAATTGTGGCGCGACTTTGCGACAATCGGTCTCGCATTTCCCACGTCAATATCACAAACACCTCCGTAAGCAGCTGGGGGTCTTCCCAATCAATAAATGACGCCTTCATCAGATGATCTTCTTTAGTTGATGGATCTGCTCGGTAGTGTTTACTTCCGGATCACCGACTTGTAGATCTTCCAGGGTGACCTCCGGTATATTGGGTGATACCCAGGAAAAACCACCATCTGTTTCTCGATATCTTCGATGTATTGATCACAACCTTCATATATACACACTTGTTCGTCCGCCGGATCTATTCCCTCCGGTTTGGTATAAGCCTGGACCGCCCCTAGCGAATCAACTGACTGGTGATCTACTTCAGGTTCCACTTCGTCCTTATCAACTTCGACAGGTTCACGTTCCCAAAGTCCTGGTTCTCACGTATTCCGTTTGCGTCAGAGTCGTCTTTAATCGTATAATCATCATTTTCATCCTCCGGGTTCGTGGCCGTCGGTGATCCGGGTCTAATAACGTTGAAAATCTGTGGACCTTTTTTGACCCGGCTTTCACCTGTCGCTTTCACCGACGATCTTCTGGTCAATAACTTGGTCGGAGTTGTATATTCTGGCTTTTCAACCAAAGGTGAGGTGTCTTTATCTACCAAATCTTCTACACTGATCAGGTCCGTGGTGGCTTGATACGCCAGATTTTGCCATTAGATATACCTTCGTGATCCCACTGAGACATACCATATCTGTCGAGGTACTTTCCCTTCAGGCAACCATATCCCTAGGTTCATATCTTCATGAACAATTAGCGACTGATCAGATACGCTGGTAATTCTGATATAGCTTGATCTGCCGACACCCTTTACGAACGTTGGTACCCATCGTTCACCACGGGTTAGCCACAATTTCTGTTGCCGATCGCTCGGCCGAATCATCACGTAGACTGATCGGGCTACCTCGATGTTTTCGTACTGACCCATTTTGAGCATCTGCATATGAGTACCATATAAAGGACGTCGGCCGGATAACTGTATTTGCACCTCATCTGGGAGGGTCAGGGTTCCATGAGAGAGATCAAGCCGTATACCGGCTGGGACCATGAAATCCATTCCCAGTATCGCGTCCTGACCGGCTAATCGGCCAACCCAAGCATTGAAATTATAGACCAGGGAACCGGCCAAGGTGATTTTGGCACGTGACCGTCCTTCGGTCATGTACCGCTTTTACCGATCCCAACACATTCTTGCCTCTGTGTACTGTCTATACGAAATCCCCCCTTACGAGCAAAGGCGGAGTCGATAATGGAGACTTCTGCTTTAGAGTCAAATAGAATAGTGGCGTTTTTGTTATTAATCTTCCCATTAGCTTTTGCTTGTTTAAACCACTTGTCGGGAGAGTGATACTTCCAGAATTCTATGGATTCACTGGGCAGTAGGTCCAACACCATGATCACGTCCAAACGGGAATATTCGTCCACTCCGAGACTGTGAATCGGACATCGATCGACACAATTTGAAATAGAACATGTATTGTCGGTTATCTCCCTTTTCCTCAAACTTATTTCTGCTACCGACGTATGCATAGATGCTGAACGTAGACCGCTCGGCTCGAACCAGATTCCATCCTGGCGAGCGATCTAGTTTAACATTTTCTTGACATCCGGTGGGAGCATGCCGGCATGTTTAGTCGACACCCACTTGCGCATCTAATTGAAAAACTCTTCAATCGAACAGGCACTGGCGTCGTGAATCTTGCCACAGGTCTTACACACGAAAAAACAATGATCAGAGGGGTGACCCTTACGATCACATTTTCCGCATGTGATTCTCTTCTAGCAATCACGATCTCCATGCTTAGTCGACCCACAATGAACACATTTCTTGCGAGGTCGGTCCGAATCAGGCTGGTTTCCGCCCAATTTCCGTCCATCAGTGCCGTTAATCGATGATCGGTCTCGGACGGAATACCGGTCCGTCGTGAAGATATGGCGATATTGCTCTTCATCTGAGCCAAAACTTGACTGGCCACTTTCTTCTCCCGATCTGGAACTGTCCGATTCCTTCGCAATCATCCGGATCGCTCTTGTTGGCCAAACCGCTGGTGTCTTAACCTGGTCCGGGTGTGGTTTCGATCGGTATCAGTTTGATCCCACCTCGACCTTGGGTTCTCGACTTTTAGCTCGCTGTAACGTTCTCAAGGTCAGTTCCAATTCTTCCGCGTTACTTATGCGAAGTAGAGTTTGCTGATCGGCCAAATCGCGATTGTCCAAAGTGCCGATAAAGTGTTCCACATGTTCGCGAGCCATATTCGCGTGCAGTTATCCTTGATCGGCATGTTGGCTCGTAGACCAGCAACATTCAACCTCTGTAAGTATTCAATCGATATTTCATCGGATCTTTTCTTCATATGGTAATATTGTCTCGCGACAGATACCCTGAGTTGCAATATTGCTCCTCAAATTTTTCACACAGTTGAGACCACTTTAAGCCTACTTCTCGGCTTGATTGCTTTAGCTAGGACCCTTCATCAAATCAGCGTAGATCAAACTTCTTTCACCTTCCGGTTTTTTATCTCTCAAAAAGGCTGATTTCGTCTGACTCAGCCAGGCTCTCGCCTGATCATCATCCGCATCTTTGCTGGTAAAATCTTTTAATTCAGTGATGGCCGACATCTGTTATTCAAGATTTATTTCACTATATGTTACAAAAAAAATCAAAAAAATTTAAAAAATGTAAATTAAAGCAATTGCAAAAAAATCATACAAATTTATAAATAAATTTATTTCTTTCGTTATGATTCGAGTGATTGTTCCAAAATTACTATCAAATGCTTCCACCGAAGCCATATTTGCCTTGCGAGGCATCTCCATATCCAAATCGTCCGGATCAATGTGTTGGCTGATCTCCCCATCTGATTCCATATCCACGTCACAGCGTGGAGAAT
>MIQA02020214.1:0-12114 GCA_001887855.2 Sclerospora graminicola
CGCCGCGGCCGTCCAACATCCGTGGCCTTGCCGCCCGCTTAGCCCGCCTGTTCGACTATCCACGCCCCTTGTCATGTCCACCAGCCTGATTTCCAGCCTGGCGCCGCCCAGCCGCTTGTAGACTTCCTCGGCGGCGACTATGCGCCCTTGGTCCGTATTTCCGCCAATCAGAATGCGCCCTTTGGAAAGTACTTTGCATTATTTCATAAGTCGCTTCACCACACATGCCGTGATGCAGAAGAAGAGTGATCTTCTGATGATCGACGTTGATCGTTTAAAGTCGGAGATGGAAACTCTCCAGGCTTCCCACCATCGGTTGGAGATTGATTACAAGTCTCTTTTGGGAGACTTGAAGAAGCACGGCATTCGCCGTGGCGATGCGTCTGGTCCGAAGACGTAGACGATCGGTACGGCTTTAGCCTCCCAACGTAAAACGTTGGATGGAGGCGCATGGCCGCGGGAATGTCTAAAGTGTAGGCATTCCCCTTAACACCTTGGACCTTGAAGGGCCCAATGAACTTAGGGAGCAACTTCCGTGTAGGGAAGTTGCTAATTGCATGTGTAGGCAGATTAGTTGTAGATAACATAACTAATTCACCTTTTTGAAAAGAATTTGTGTTCTTCCTTCCATTCTTATCTGCATTCTGCTTCTGCTTGTCAAAAGCGGAAGCAAGCGCGTCTTTTACATAGCATATTACAGCTTGACGCTGTAATACGAATTCATCTACTGCTTTATTGGCAGTAGATGGGTTGTTTTCATTGTCTGCAGCCATTGCTGCCGACACATATTCCGCATAAGCGGTTTCGGTTTCCGAAACTGCTTGGGTTCCTTCTGTGGTAACCGTAGAAGACTCATCAGTTTCTTCACAAGTTGCAGCTGCAGCTTGTGCATCGACTCGCTTAGATTTGGAGCGGGTCCCTCCCCCACTTAAATTTGGCGTACCGCCAAGTAAAGCCGGGGTTCGTGGGTGCCGTAAGGCATTCACGTAAAACGGTGTATGCTTAGTAGAAGCATGCACCGAGTTGTTTATAGCAAACTCAGTGAGTGGCAAGTAATCGCTCCACTGCTCGAAGGCATGCGCGTAAGAACGCAGCATGTCGCCGAGAACGCGGTTAACGCGCTCAGTCTGCCCATCCGTTTCCGGATGGTCCGCGGTTGACATCTTCAACTGCGTGCCAAATAACGAGAACGTTTCTTGCCAGAAACGTCCTGTGAAGCTTGGATCACGATCCGAGTCTATGTTTTCCGGCATTCCGTGTAAGCGGAATACCGTGTCAACGAATATCCGCGCCGTTTGCGCAGCGGTGACATTCGCCGACACTGCAGCAAGATAAACCATCTTACGGAAACGGTCTACAAAGACCACAATGCCTGTTTCCCTACTGTGATCAGCCGGAAGACCAAAGATAAAATCCATTGAAATGGACTTCCAACACTCTGTCGGAACCGGCAGAGATTGGAGGGGAGGCTGCGCGGATTGTGCAGGCTTGGCGCGTTGGCATATCTCGCAAGCGCGGACGTACTGACGTACCCATTTATACTGGTTACGCCAGTAGAAATCGCGTGCGAGAGAAGCATACGTCTTCTCTCGAACTGATGCCCCGAAATCGGTGCATCATGGTACTCAAACAAAATTTGATGTTTGAGGTCATCGTCGTTCGGAACGACAATGCGACTAACATCATCTTGGTCTGTGCTGTAAAGCAACAGACCATCGTGCAATTGATAACGATGCACGCATGCGCGAAGGAACTCTGGAAGTTTCTTGCGCTTCCGATCTGATTGATCACTTAAGTAATCGATCAGTAGGCGAGTTTCCTCGTCCGTTTCGTACGCTTGACGTACTTGTCGCACAAGCGGCGATGACAGAGCAGTGCAACGTATTGCGTTTGCACTGGTTGCATCGATTACGGACGGTTTCGTCTCGTAATCGGGGCGTCGTGATAGCGCATCCGCTACCACGTTCAGCTTTCCCGGTTTATACTCAACCGTGAAGTTGTATTCCGCAAAGAATGACAGCCAACGTGCCATTCTTTGGGAGATGTGTGGTGAATTCACGGCCGTGCGTAACGACGCATGGTCCATGTAAACCACAAAAGGTCTATCTCCTAAGAGATAGATCCGAAACTTTGCCAGTGCATACTTCATGGCAAGGAGTTCCTTGTCATGCACCGGATAGTTGCACTCGGCTGGGCGCAGCTGACGCGATTGATAATAAATCACGCGATCACGATCATCGTGATCACGCTGCATCAGGGCGCAGCCGATGGCGAAATCGCTCGCGTCGCCAACGACGTGGAACGGTCGCTCGTTATCGGCGATTGCCAAGACGGGAGCCTCGGTCAAGCTACGCTTGACTGCATCAAACGCATCTTGGCACTGGGTATCCCAGCGCCATTCGACATCTTGCTTTAATAAGTGGGAAAGAGGTCAGATCAGACCGGCATAATTGCACGCAATATGTGTGCAAATATGTCGCCAGTCCGAGGAACTTTCGAAGTTCCTTAACGTTATTTGGCGGAGGCCATTCAACGATCACCCTGATCTTTTCTGGATCGGGGCGCACTCCATTCTTGCCTACAAAGCAGCCAAGAACGGGTATCTCAGGTGCACCAAAGGTGCACTTCTTTAAATTTGCATAGAGCTTGTGCTTGCGCACAAGCTCTAACACCTGACGTAGATGTCCTTTATGAATGTCTACATCAGTTTTGCCATGTTCAGCCTTGCTATGGATGAACACATCATCAAAGTAGCTCGGCGCGAATTCTCGCACCGGGCGCAATAGATGTGTAACGCATCTGTTGAAGGTGGCAGGGGCATTTCGAAGCCCATGTGGCATCACAAGCCACTCCCAAAGCATACCGCTTGGGGTGCTTACAGCCGTGAGAGGGATATCCTTCTCACGCATAAGGATTTGGTAGAAACCATCCCTCAGGTCGAGAGCACTGAAAACGGTGCTCCCGCTCATGCCTTCTATGATGACATCCTTTCTCGGTATCGGCGTTTGCGCCGGTACTGTTGCTGCGTTCAGCTTATTGAAAGCATGAACGATTCTCCACCCACCAGTGGATTTCTTAACGCAGAAGGTGGGGCTAGAGTGCGGTGAGGTAGATTCCCGCACATGTCCCGCCTTGCGACGAGTTTCAAAGAACTCGTCGATGGCCTTAACTTGGTCGCGCGGCAATGGCCATTGCCGCGTGACACAGTACTTCGTGCCGGGGACGAGATCAATTTCGTGTCTCGTTCCCTTATCCTTGGGGAGCTCACAAGGTACTTCTTTTGGGAATACGTCAGCGTATTCCCAAAGTACTTCGTAGTACGGAGAAGTCGCCTTAAGCGACTCCCAGCTCTGCGCTTCAAAGCGCTGAACTTTGGTTTAATCACTGGGAGCGAGTTCGTTCTCAGCGTTCTTTCCATTGGGAACGAGTTCGTTCCCGATGGCTTCTAATTGCAAAGTGGATATTCGCTCGCGAATATCCACAACCTCATCAGATGCGACAATGACGCAGATCTGTTCGATCTGATCATTTCGCAAGTTCTTTACGAACTTCTTCCAGCTCAAGGCTGGAAGAGCCATCACCTCTGAACTTAGGTTCGGAGGGTTGTCAAGTGTGAGAGACTGGGTAGCTAATCCGGTCTCTGTCTGCGTCAGGACGTTGATCGTCTCGACGGACACAGCTGCGAGATCTGACGCACTCGTCTGATCTGTTGCACGGTGATCATCACTCGTGCACAAGGCCTTTTCCTCATGGTGACCACTGTCTACCATGGTGCTCATGCACTCTCGACTGCTCTTAGTCGTGAGTTCTTTATTTTCGACACGGAAGTCATTTGCTTCCGTGACGGTTTCATCTTTTTCACGGTGGGTGTTTCCCACCGCGTGTGCATTCTCTTTGCCACGACCGTCATAGGTTGTAATAGCAACTTAGACACGGGAGTGCTTTGTGCCCGTGTTGCACACATTACTGACACGCAACGACTCGTTCGTCGCGCGTTTGCGTCCCTCTGGACTCTGATCAGTGGGTGTACTATCCGCTGACCTAGTCGGATCAGGTCTGGTGGTGCCATCGCTATCCACCAGACTGCCTGCCCTGCGGTTGTATCCTTAGATACAGCCCGATTACTCACAGGGTGATCAGATCCTGTGAGACCGCCGCCGTCGATCGACAGGTTAACCCAGTCGATCGTTGGTTGATGCTTGGACATCCAAGGGATGCCCAAGATTACATCGAACTTGTCGTCAAGATCGAGGACGATGTATTCGTCCTCGAACGACAGTTCGTCTAACTCGAGGCGTGTGCGAATTACACGCTTTGGTATAGTCACGGTTGCACCTGTTGCTAACCGGACTGACAACATGCTTCTTGGAGATTCAATCTCCTCGAAGTTCAACGACGTTAGTACCTCAGTTCTAACGAAATTATTTGACGCTCCTGTGTCAAACAAAGCACGCATGGGGACATCGTTTCCATGCGGCTTCACTTCCAGGGTGATGAGAGGTTTCCCTTCACCCTGCACACGTTGACAGGACATAGTCCCGTCTGGGGCTATTATCCTCACATGCCCGATGTCGGCATGTGAGATAACCCGTCCAGTAGGGCGCCCCGCCCCTACTGGTTGTTGACGTTTTTTGCATCAGCAGAGGGTTGCCCCTGTTGATGTCGCTTGCCAGCAGACTGTCCAGTCCGCTGACTGCGTGGTGCCGGACGCGGCGCCATACATTCATGGGCGTAATGGCCCATTTTCGCGCATCGATTGCAGCGAAGGAACTTCTTGTTCTTCGGTTGCCTCGGAGTTGAGGCAACTGCAACCGATAGGTCCATAGGTTCTGGACCTCCTCCACCCGCATTCTGACGCGGATTTGGGTGTCTCGGGACGAAGTGTGAGCTTCGTCTCGATTGGAAGTTTTGGTTAGTATTAACATGCTGTATTGGCGGCATGTTAAAGTCGAAAGGCGCTTGTGCTTTCCGACTAACCCCAGCATGCGCTGCTGAGCGACGCATGCTGAACTCCTCCCGGATGCTTTGGTCTATAGCATCGCTCAGAGTCTTTGGGGGAACCCTGTAAAGACTCTGCTTGATGGGGCCGTCATTCAGTCCCTTCATGAAGGCGGTGACCTGCATGGCAGGGGGCACCGGTTCATATACAATATTTGACAATAAATATTGTATTTTCTGAGCGTACGCATGTAGGCTCAGCTTGCCCTGCCTGAGTTCCATGAACTCTTCACGGCAGCTAAGCTCCATTTCTGGAGCTTCAAAGTTGTGCTTTAGCTCAGCTTCAAAGTTGTGCTTTAGCTCAGCTTTTAGATCCTGATACGTCAGGAACGCAGTTCCATCAGTGGATCTGCGGCTCATCGCCCATGCCCTGGCGCGACTGCCTAGGCATGTGGTGGCGAAATAAGCTTGTGAACGCGGGTCCACAATCTTCTGCGCAGTGAGGGCATCCTCTACCTCTGCGAACCACCTACGAAGATGTTCGCCCCCTTCGCCAGTAAAGGGCGGAATCCGTGCCTTTACTACTTCAACGCTCGCACTAGATGCGGGCGCTGCTGTTGCTGCCGCCGTCTGGGAGCGCAACATAGCATGACGCACCTGAGGGTCGACATACATTTTCTTGAAACGGGGAACCGTTTCTAAGGCATCCTCCGAGGTCTTGCCACGGAGGAGAGTGATGATTTCGGGTCCTATGGTCCGAATCATCTCGGTCACTGTGATCAGAGCACTCGGTGACCAGTTAGGGAAGTTTTCCATAACTAGGTCGTGCGCGAGCTGGCGCTCACGCTCACGTTCACTGGCTGTTGTCATGACAGCTAGCGGCTCTTAAACCTTCGTTCTGCTAGTTAACTAGCGGAACGCGTCAACAGTGGTCGTTTAGACGGACCACAAAGTGCTACCAGGTGTAACAGGGCTGCTGTTACGCGGCTTACACTGTAAGTTTGCAGTGAGGAAGCGTGCAAATTGTGTAGGACCAAATGTAATTTGGTCCTCCTTAGTTTACCTTAGATAAACTTAGATAGGAAAGTAATTAGTGTATTAATTAGCTATCGATTAAGTATATATATATTGCTATATATACACCTAAGGGACGTGAGTGCTAGAAGGTAAGTTTAAGAGTGAATATATTTATGGTTGGTTAAGAGCTAACTTGTATAATTAGACCTAGACTAATCATAGTAACATGTAGTATAAAACTGATCTAATGATATTTTTATCATTAGATTACTTGTTAGATTCGATAATATCAGAATCTGTTCTCAAAGTGGATTATGACAACTTATAATCCAATATTCACATTTCAGGTATTACGTCTGAAATTGAACTGTGATATTTCTATTTAAATATCACTTATGTAATGGCACCCCATTACACTATCGAGTGCAAATTTAGTACGTGTCAACATTAACGTTGACTTCATTTCCTGCTGTACGATTAAATGGTATTAGCAAACAAGTGACCATTTTTACGTCCTAATATAGCATGAAATTGAGTGTCTTGGCCTTGTCGTTGGTTTACATCTTCTTGAAGAGGCGAAAGCCAAATGAAATCATTACATCGGGCAAGTCACTAGCTTCACTAGAGCGCGTGATGCTGCTTCTCGATAAACTTGTTGCGCTTGTTTGGCGTAAATGCTGAGCATTACCTCGGTCGCGACGATGATAAAACTGGTGCTACTAGGCAACGGAAAATGGTAAAGCTTCCAACAAAGAAGAATTAGATGGTAAGTCACTGACAGGTCTCTTAAATAATATAACTTGTATGGATCCTACTGATACACGATGGGGTCGCAATAGATCTTCGTTGCAATCTTGATCTCGATGTAGCATCTTCGACTGGTTAAATACGTCAGTGTTCCACCTAGTTTTTGGGTGATATCACTTGCTGGCCTTCATGGTTAAGGTGAATGATATGCTCCACCTTTTTCATTTATTCGCAACGCCTGTGCGCATTTTCAGTATTCAAACCTGTGAGTCTAGCTCATGCACTCTTCATGTTGGAATTGGGTATTTGAAAGAGCTGACCAAATCAAAGTCTCCGCTATCTGCTTTTCTAAAGACATCACTGTTCCTCAAGAGACCGGGGGTACTATTGTTTTAGTCTACGAGCGGCCCCATTAGGTTTAAACCCATCATTTTTCGGCCCCATTAAGTAAATCTCTCTACGTTTCAATTGAATTTTAGTTTACACAAATCCGGTTGAATTGTGTTTTTTTCCAGTGATTAAAGTTAAAATTCCCACTGTGTAAATTTGTCAAAGTAATAAGTGATCTAATTGGCTAAAAATGGGATATCTTAACGAGCAAATCGCAAAACCAGCACTAGTCAAAGTATTACTTTTGAAAAGAGCACCTGTCGCAAAACAAGCACCAACAAAAAGACGAATAGTGTGGTCCACTATATTTTGAATATATTATTAATTCTACGATAAAATATGGGATCGGTTATTCAGCCCCCACCTTTTTGTTAACCAGCCCCCACCCCAGAATTTTTGATTGGTCAGCCTCCAACCCAAATAATTTGATTGGTCAGCCTCCACCCCCGAATTTTTGATTGGTCAATCTCCATCGCAAATACTTTAGCCACCACCCCAAATAATTCTTCATCTTCGAGGATTTGACGGTGTTCAATTGCAAAAAATAAAGAACATGGCGCACATACTGCCATAGGTATCCTGCTTAGTGCAAGCAAAATGCGCTGATAACTGTACTTGGCCCACGTGAACCCCATGTGGCAGGTCTATACGAAAAGGCCTATATCAGTCTTGTACGTTGAAGAATTCGTTGCATGTATTGTTTTGTCTAACTTGTTGATGAATTTACTATAAGTCCCGATGTTGTACTGCTTTACAGGAAACGTAGCGGAGCTAACAAATTACGTCGCATGCGAAGATCCTGTGCAAGTGCGGACACGTGGAGCAGATATAGAAGCAGTAGTTTTAGAAAAAGGCAGAAGCAGTAGATTTACAACTCCAAAATTTATAGAGACCGTGACGTGATAAGATATTTTCTCATTAGTTCGATTGGATATGTGACATCCTGACCAATAGAATTTTTGGGGTGGGTTGGAGGCTAATATTGGGGGGTGGGGGCTGGTTAACAAAAAGGTGGGGGCTGAATAACCGATCCCTAAAATATACACTAGTATTTCCCTTGTCTACTCTTGTCGATGGCGTCGCCGCGTCCCCTTCGTTCGCATTCCTATGCCAACCTAGACGACGTGACCTTCACGCATCTCAATTGGCACCTCACTCTCGACTTCTCGGCACAGGATCTCAGGGGATACGCCGAGTACACGTTCCATCACGCGGCCACGTCGTCCAAAGCTTCGGTTGTTGGATTGGATACGCATCATATCACGATTACGAAAGCGTATGCGGACGACCACGAGACGACCTTCACTCTCTCTGAGCCTGCTGACCCGGATTTTGGTCGTGCGCTGACATCATTCGTATCGCAGCCATCATCTTCTAATATTTCCGTTTCAGCTTCCAATAAATCTTCGTCATGCCAAGCAATCCATGCGCGGACAATTGTCCCGTGTCCCGACAGCTTGCCTAGACCCAGATGACCAGCGAGCGATGAAGCCTCTGAAGACACACCCTCCTGCAGACAGCCGTCACCGCAGATAACATACGTATAATGATCAACAATTTTCAGGTCCTCATTGTTAAATTCGGCAGCCAAGTGTTTCTCGGCGATGGCAAGACCCACAGCGTTCGAGATACCCTGACCCAGCGGACCCGTGGATACTTCTACACCGGGCGTGCAGAAGTTTTCTGGGTGGCCAGGGGCCTTGGATCCCCACTGTCGAAACGTTTTAAGCTCCCCAATCGGCAAATCATAGTCCGTCAGATGAAGCATGCTGTACTGAAGAGCACAAGCGTGGCCATTCGACAGGACAAAGCGATCACGGTTGCTCCATTTCGGATTCTTGGTATCATCTTGCCGAAGAGTACGTGAGCCATGGGAACGCAGGTCATAGTAACTTACCATCTACATGCGTAAATAGTTTTGAAATCTACCGCCATTTGGCGATTAGCGACAGCGTGTAAACTCACCTATTCAGCGACTGTGACAGTCCCCGACTGGTGTACGTCTTTAATGAGTGCAATCTCGCTCGTGGACAAAGGGAAACAAAGGAAATACTAGTGTATATTTTATCGTAACTATTAAGCTTAGAATTAATAATTCCCCTGCCAGACTAATTATGTTCAAAATATAGTGGACCACACTATTCGTCTTTTTGTTGGTGCTTGTTTTGCGACAGGGCTGCTTTTCAAAAGTAATACTTTGACTAGTGCTGGTTTTGCGATTTGCTCTATCTTAACATGACGATGTGGTGTGTGCGGCGAGGGAAGGTAACATGAACACTGCTGCGCTTTACAAGCCAATGGAGTTAAGGGTCATGCCTCAATCACAAATTCCTTTTGGACTTTAGCTGAATGACGATAAAACATTAGAAAGATTGGTGACAAAATGGAGATTTCATTCAGTGCAACGCTCTGACGACGATAATTGAGGTCTGTTTACTCACCAATACTCAAGTCCAATTGAATCGACGGCTTTTTCGGAGGACACTTTATTTCTATAATGCTCTACTTACCATCCCCAGTGAACTGGCCTTCGCCAACGGGATTCTTTTTTCACTTGACAGGAATCGTCTCGACATCACCGGTATCACGGCAAAGCCAGATCTCTATGATGGAAAGGTACTTCTTCGTGATGAAGAGAAGAAGACTTCCACGCTCGTTGATGTATCATGTGTGGAATTGACTTGCAAAATGAAGAAATGGAATCTATTTTTTTTTTGAAATCATCCGTAAATTCTTGGAAATGTTATACCGTGGAGCTATCGTCACGATCGACCGTCATCTCCGTGCAACTTGTCTTTTCTCTTTCTCGCCATGGTCACCCTATCAAGCGAACGTGTGCGAGTGATCTGATGTCATTCACCCCCCCATGTCATGGAAAGAAGAACGATCGAGCTATGTATAGTGTCGTAAAGCGTACCATTTAGCAGCGGCAGTGTGTTCATAATGACGATTTTAGACGGCATGGAAAGATGCATCTTCAGACCGTGTGCAACTCATATCCTCATGCCACTGTAACTTGAGCTGCTGGGCTTTTCAGACAACCCGACAAGTGCTACAAGGCATACTCACAGCTTTTTTTTAGTTTTGGCGTGGCTATCTCCGGTGGGAAAATGGTTTTGTATGTTCCAAACAGATGAACCTCCCACACATCTTTAGTGTCAATATTTTTGGATGATTGCAAGAAATAGTCGAAGCGGTTTCATTGATCCCACGACTGTTGAATTATGAAGAGCGAGGACACGTTTGCACCTGTGGTGCCACTTGCATCCCCGAAAGCCACAACGTCTAGCCGATCCCTCATGTTAGAGGGAAAAAAGTCAATCGTATCGCCTGCTTCCGACGCTCTTGCTGCCGTTCCTCGCTTGTTGCTTGGAGCGAAGCTCCCGTCTTTCCACGCGTCACAAGTGGAAGCGAATATTCCACGACTCGACTTCAGTTTTAAAGACTTTAGTCGAGATTTAAGTCACGTTGAAACAAGTGAACCATACGACAGACTCGCACATTGGATAAATACATGGACGTGTGCTCGGAAATTTTATCTGATTTTTTGTATGTGGCAACTTACGCGTTGCCCACAAGTCTATAAGGAATCACACACCTAATTAATTGCTGCGACACAAAACCTCGTCAACATCACATGATGCAAAATTTGAGGTTTTGAACCTTTTCCTGCAAGATACGCCTCTTGAAGATTTAACACCTTTTTTCCCTCAAGTAATTGAGTACATTACCCAATGTCGGACCCAAAGGACCAAAAAAGTGCTTATATATTGCCAACAAGGCATATCTCGTTCTTGTGCACTTGCGATTGCCTATGTAATGTTTGAGAAGCGTGTAACGTGTAAAGAAGCAATAGAGTTCGTCCGACAAGAGCGTGGAATTTCAAATCCCAATACGGCGTTTCTGTGCCAACTGTTTAAATGGGAAGACTGTTGGAATTTTGGATGATGTTACATGAAGTGAAAACTGACGTTAAATTCCTGCTATCGAGATTATCGTGGTTTCTATGCATGTTGTGAATTTTAGGTTAAGTGGAATTTTAGTTAAAACTGCACTTAAATTTACATAATATATACTTTCATTTTTGTCGAGTAAACAGAACGTCTAGCATACACGTCCTGAGCACTTCCCCGCGTCCGACACTGACACGCCGGACATTTCGAGTGAAGAGGACACGCACAGCGCACGCAGATACCCTATACTAACCGATAGGGCAGCACATCGTGGCAAGGAAGGTTATAAACGCATTAACTGGTGTTTATTACTGTTACGTCGAGCTACAAGCGACTACGTGGCCATCTACATTCGCCTACAGGTTATGAGCCCAAGTTACGGGGTTCAGGACGAGTTTTGCTAAGTTTTTGAAGTTTATTTAAGTTTTCGTGCAAAGTGCGATTCTCGGTGGAAGTCCCCTATACCAAAGGGAGACATTGGATTATCTCGTTTTCGCATATTTGTTTCTCGTCTGTGGTTACAGATTTTGATTGAGTGGAAATATGGCTGACGAAGAAGTGGACATGGCGGCCATGATGGCATATATAAAACGTTTGGAGACGAAAATTGAAGCTATGGAAGATGAAAAGTCGCAGGATTGCGCATCAATTATTTCGCCAAAGTCTAAAAGTTCGGAACACGGTAGCATCTTTAAAGAGGCTGTGAAGAACAATGGCCCGTTTGGAAAGCGGATGACGGTGGAAGACTTAGGTGGTGACAATGGAATTGAACGTGGCGCGCAGTGGCAGGCGCCGGGCGGAAACGGACCGCGAATGTATGAAGATCAAGAGAGGCAAAATGCATACCGAAGTGGGAATATGAAAATCCCCAAGTTAACGATCAAAAATTTCACAGGTGAAGAGATTTATCCTGGTTTGGGTGCAGGTTTCAGGCAATGGGCCTACCTGTTTATTGAAGCAGTGGATGTGGCACAACTTTCGTCTGGATTTGTGTGGACAGAACGTCTCAAAGTTAACAAATTAAGTGAACATTTGGAGGGCGTGGCAGCCAGTTACTTTCAAGCCAATA
>MIQA02020215.1:0-13643 GCA_001887855.2 Sclerospora graminicola
GCCCGATCATCCCGGTCGGAAGACGGGCCATCAAGTGCGACAGAATCCAAGTTCAGCTTCATCTCACCTTGTGTACCCATTAGTATTCGGTGGTTACATTCACTCAGGTGGACTCTAGATGAGAAAAATGTTCCGAATCAGGTCCGGAGGAGGTGTTTTCTTCGGGACAGGGTTGTTCTCTGGTGAAAATCTTCACCGAAAACAGGTCATGGGTGATACTACCTACGAGTCCCGTAAAGGTCGGGTCAGGATTCTTCAACCGACCGGACCAACCAATAAAACACGAGATAATCAGAAACCACTCGTTAAGAGCACGATCGTCTACAGTAAACCACAACGTTATCTCCACGAAAACCTTTCCAATTAGTAAAACGTGTTCAAAACACGTGGGAGTGAGAGTGAGGGTTGAAACCTTAAACATTCCCGTCGGGGGGTTTCCGGTAAGCCAAAATGCGTCTACGCGCGTCTTAAAGTTGAGCTACAGAGACCTAGTTAACCCTGTGCTCCCAATGGCCTCGACACGTGGCGGAGCGACTCTTTGATCCTGTAATTTTAAATGCAGTATCTAATCCTTAATGTAACCTATGTGACTTACCTAATACTTTGATCTTGACTTTATTGTCACATGGTTTGACTGGTACCACCGTAGACAGTTCTTCGTTGATCTTCAACCTGCTTCGTACCACTTTTGACCGATCTTCAACTGATTCGATCTGGTTCTCGACTGATCTTCACCTGACCTGATCTCAACCTGGTACTTCCGGAATCGGCTCAGGATCAGCTCTCTCACTGATCTTACTTCGATTTCTGCCTCTGACATGCATGAGAGATTGACTCGGAGATCAGTCTTTTCAAAGTCGACTCGGGCTGATCCCTTGATGTCGTACAGAGACGGGTTGTGCTGGTTTCCATAACCGGTTTCAACTTGCCTCGGCCGATATATCCCATACAGGTCACTGCTGTATATATGAACGTCTTTTACTATCTTGACCGCCATGTCTTAAGACTGGGCCTACGCATTCAATCGATCAGCCAAAATACCACCATCACCGTTCGGATCACAAATAGCCAGCCTCGATAATCATTCACCATCATAACCAATATACAGGGCTACTCGTAAACCTGCTCTGTCGTTCATCTTAACCGGTCCGACTTCAAAGTCGGTCTGGACTGGTACCTGGATATCTTTATCCAGTCGTGATACTTGCCTGATCCACTTCGCCTGGGACAAAGTGTACTAAATGCGACCTTCGTACTTTTTTCCACGTTTACAGTAACTCGTTATTACATACGGCATTCCAACGTTAGATCGGCATATCCCACCTATCAACGTTTCTATCCTGCCTATCCATGATGGGTGTCTCTGCGACCACCAATCAGCATCAAGTTGTGGGCCACTTATATCTGCGTATTTTTTCGATTCGCTTCACCACAGTATTTCCGTCGACTGTGTCGCTGGTATGTAGAATATTTAAATCCTACTTGACACTTCCGTTTCCAGTGCGTAAAAATATTCTATGGGTTGGATCTCTCGTGGCTCCTCTTCCGGGTGACTGGAAAGTATCAATGCATCTTCCAATTTATGATCCTGAAGATGCCGTGCTCCCTGGCTAATGTGAGCGCGCACACCTATGCAATCCAGTAGTGGATCATTAATGTCTCCAGCTAGGATGATTGGAATGTCATGCGAATGGCATTGTTTAAACGTTAGAAAAAGACCACTCTCTTCGCCGTAGGGACATACACATTCACGAGGACAAAACCTGAACATCCCACAGCAATTATTTCATTTGTACAACAATCCATTTTCCAAGGTGATACTCTGTGTACAGTGTATAGGTGCAATAAACCGTTACTTCTCCTGTTTGTCTCCAATGTGATAGTCTTAGTTCTTTTGTCTGACATTTGCCCCAGAGGTGCACCCACATGTCTTCCAGTTCCTGTGCTTCCACTTCACCACATATACTGTATGAGATCCTTGTAAAATCCAAGACATGGGTAGTTCTTCCACTGGCATTCTCCCCCACGCCCCCAGCCACTTGCATATCATTTTTTGACGTAAGACCTCTGACGTCTTGGTTGATAATCCTTGTATTTGCCTTTGTCCACTATCTCTGTCGTTTCCACCAGTAACTATATTCTTCGTTCCATTGCCATAGTATAAACGCCGTCAATAGAAATCAGTTGCAGTCGGTACTGTCGTTCATAACCTCCTGCGATTGGTTGCTCCGCCCGCTAACTAATAATCGGCCCCGCGCTTCCGATGCCCCCCAATAGGAAGTGCGTGACTGACTTCCAATCCACTCTGGGATCACCTGACGTATATGATGTACCATAACCTCAACGCTTGCGTTAAGCCGTTAGGTGGTGCCAAACGCTTTGCAGCATCCCATTAGGCAAGGCGTGTCATGTCCCAATAGAACCGCGATTTCTTTTTCACACAGGAAATACGCTGCGCCAACTGTCCTGTATTGGTACGATTCCATCGGCTTGTGCGCAGGATGTAGGGAGAACATGCGGTAGATACCCGCCATTTACATAAACTTGATCTTTAACGCCGTTGAGGCCCTGATCCTTTCTCTCTTTAAACAGAACACCTTCTGGCTGCTAAAATTTTACACGCGAAGGCCCGTTCTTGCATGAGACTAGCAATATCAGATTGACGCGTGCCCTTGGCACATACCACTCATTTTGTAGTATACATCTTTGGAGTGTTTCACCGTCTTGCATCATGATTGGAACCGTTCGTCATCTCTAGTTGTATCCTTCAACTTCGTGGAGGTGCGTAAAGCATTTGCGTACACCGCGTAAGTGGACCTGACTTCCACAGTCCAGCTTCCATTCATCAATGCCTTTTGAAGTCTCCTCAACGTTAGCTGCCACCATGAGAACAAAATATTGCTGTTCTCCATAATGTAATCGTCGATCATTACGTCCTTCTTGTCTCAGACAGCTACTACCGCGACCACCTCTGCGGCCACCTCCATGGCTTTGGCTGGGTGCCCGGCTTCAATAACGTGTGTGCCCTCGTCGCCCTTGCGCTTCAACACGCCTTCCGTTGGTACAATCGCGTGACCAGTGTTCAGGCTTGTTGCATACACAACCCTGGCTACGCCTCATTGATTCTTCAAGGCTCCGGTGTATTCTCATTTCTCACGTTTCTTATACTTGGTCTATGACCCGCCCTGCGTGTCTCAACGTTGTTGACTTGAAGTGCGACCCGCGCGCTCTATCACGTTGTTGAACAGTGTAGTCACTCATACGGTCCGCTTGAAACAATCGGTTTCTTACTTGGGCCAGAGTTTACTCTGCGCCAGGATTAAGTGCCTTCATCACCGAGTACTCGTTGTCCAGTTCAGGATAGATACTCGCCACTCTCGCTTTTAATAATTCACCAAACTTCTCGTCTGATGTAGGGCCACCGGCTTTCTCCAGCTCGGCAGTTAGCTTAACCATCTCGTTAATATAATCTTTCATGCGTTGATTGCTTTGTAACTCCATACTGCTCAGCATTTCTTGAAGAGCAGTATGGAGTTACAAAGCAACTAACCTGTTTCGCGGCGACATTCCAACACGATGCGCCTCTCCGGGGTCGATCGCATTGTTGAGTCTAAACGCAAATTCGCACTTAGGGTGTAACAGGGCTGCTGTCACGCGGCTTACACTGTAACTTGCAATGAGGAAGCGTGCAAATTTGTGTAGGACCAAATGTAATTTGGTCCTCCTTAGTTTACTTTAAATAAACCTAGGTAGATAAGTAATTAATGTATTAACTAATTATCGATTAAGTATATATATATCAATATAGATACACTTAAGACGTGAGTGCTAGAAGGTAAGTTTAAGAGTGAATATATTTATGAGTGGTTAAGAGCTAACTAGTATAATTAGACCTAGACTAATCATAGTGACATGTAGTATAAAACTGATCTTAATGATATTTTTATCATGAGATGACTTGTCAGATTCAATTATATCAGAATCTGTTCTCAAAGGTGGATTATGACAACTTATAATCCAATATTCACAATTTCATGTATTACGACTGAAATTGAACTGTGATATTTCTATTCAAATATCACTTATGTAATGGTACCCCATTACATCACCCCCCACTCAAGCTGGTTGGCCAATAATATATCGTAATATTGGCCAATCGAGTGGTGGCACTTGTTGGTCATAACGATATTCAGTTATAACTCATCTTGACCAGAAGTAATCTAATGGTCAGCAAACGCAGCGGCGCTCTTACGGGCACTGCCGATACTTCGAAAACAGACATCACTTCTGCATCGCATGCGGAGGTGTCGTCGAATGCCGACGCTTCGAACGTAGCGTCGAGGCGCAAGGCAACTTCACAAGATCGCTTGTCTCTCGTGGCAGACGCTGTGGAAGCAGTGTCTAAGCGAGGGCGGGGAGACGTCGCGAATGCAGCGTCTTCCGCGTCTCCACCTGCCGCAAGGCGGGTGTCAAAGAAGAAGTTTAACGACCTCTTCGGAGAGTCATCCGACTCCGAGTATGAGGGCAAGGACGATAATGTCCCTGTCAACAACTCTAGTGGGGTTAAGACCACCAGGACCGCTTCGCCGTTAAGTGATGGCGAAGTGGCTTCTGACGCCGTCGATTACGACAGCGACAATTCGATGAGGCGGTGGCATGAGGAACGTAGGGCTCCTCCTGGACCTCGTCATTCGCCAGGTCGTAGCGAAGACGACTTTGAGGTGGTAGGTGGTGCCCCACCCGCCAAGAAACATCGTGCGGAAGCGGCTTACACTGCTTCCGATTCACTGTGTCGTGTGGAACGTTATGTTCCGTACGAAGTGGGGTTTTGGACCCCCGCATGGGCTCTTGCCTATGATAGTGGTGGGCATGTCAAACGTGATTGTCAATACCCACTGTTTGACATTAATGCCCTTGACGATTGCGAGGACCTTCGCAACCGTCATTTCGATCGTAGTACTGACGATAGACGTCGGTACTTCATCGACCTTTTCTACCAGGCTCGTCACTACACGAACCGGAAAGGGTCGCAAAAGAATAAGGACGACAAAGACGCCCTTACTCAGAGTTGGAATGCCTTTGTTGAGAATTACAACAAAGATCCCGATAGATACGTGAAGAAGGTTCACGCAAACCGCGAGCGCTTCTTAAAGTACTCACGCTCAGGTAAAATGGAGTTTATCCATTTCACTTGTATCAAAGAGGGTTTCTCTTGTGGGGTTCCTTCGAGCATGAAGTGCCCGTGTTGTCCCCCTGGAGCTCCTCGTCTGACCGAAAAGGAGCTAAGAGGGTACCGAGGTTTCTCAGTACCCGCTGAGGTTAAGTGCCTTGTCGACGCTCTTAAGGCATCGGAAGCTGCTATCGCTGCTTCGCAGGCACCAGCACCTAGTGTGGGCGTGCCGCCCTCATCAACACTTAATGTTGACGCTTCTTTTGAGTTCGAGGAGAAGTATCCTTCTCGAACTCACGCAGGAGGTCAGGGGCATCCGCCCTCAACACCTCAATCGGTTCCCAAGAGTCAAAATCTTGGGAATATCCCAGCCAACGCACCAAGTACTCGGTACGCTGCCCCTTCTTATAGGGAACCGAGCGCTTCGAAAGCAAGCGCTCGAGAATGTAGCGCTTATTCCCCTGACTATCAATCAGGGGCGGCGGGGGTTGATAATTCCCTCGGCGCTGTTGTTGCGGCGCATGGTCATCAGCTCCGCAACCTTGAGAAGCACTGTGACGCTTTGAGCGAGGACATGTGCCACTCGATGAAAACGTATCGTTATCATCGGGACGAGATTCGTGAGATTCTCGACGCGCAAGTCGTGATGCAGAAGAAGAGTGATCTTCTGATGCTTGACGTTGATCGTCTAAAGTTGGAGGTGGAAACTCTCCAGGCTTCCCACCAGCGGTTGGAGGCCGACTACAAGTCTCTCTTGGGAGACTTGAAGAAGCACGGCATTCGCCGTGGTGATGCGACTCGTCCGTAGACGATCGGTACGGTTTGAGTCTCCCAACGTAAAACGTTGGGTGGAGGCGCATGGCCGCGGGAATGTCTAAGGTATAGGCATTCCCTTTAACCCCTTGGACCTTAAAGGGCCCAATGAATTTAGGGAGCAACTTCCGTGTAGGAAAGTTGCTTATTGCATGAGTAGGCAGATTAGTTGTAGATAACATGACTAATTCACCTTTTTCAAAAGAATTTGTGTTCTTCCGTCCATTTTTATCTGCATTCTGCTTCTGCTTATCAAAAGCGGAAGCAAGCGCGTCTTTCACATAGCGTATTACAGCTTGACGTTGTAATACGAATTCATCTACTGCTTTGTTGGCAGTGGATGGGTTGTTTTCAGTGTCTGCAGCCATTGCTGCCGACACATATTCCGCATAAGCGGTTTCGTTTTCCGAAACTGCTTGAGTTTCTTCTGTAGTAACAGTAGAAGACTCATCAGTCTCTTCACAAGTTGCAGCTGCAGCTTGTGTATTGACTCGCTTTGAATTTGAGCGGGTCCCTCCCCCACTTAGATTTGGCGTACCGCCAAGTAAAGCCGGGGTTCGTGGATGCCGTAAGCCATTCACGTAAAACGGTGTGTGCTTGGTAGAAGCATGCACCGAGTTGTTTATAGCAAACTCAGTGAGTGGTAAGTAATCACTCCACTACTCGAAGGCATGCGCATAAGAACGCAGCATGTCGCCGAGAACGCGGTTAACGCGCTCAGTCTGCCCATCCGTTTTCGGATGGTCCGCGGTTGACATCTTCAACTGCGTGCCCAATAACGAGAACGTTTCTTGCCAGAAACGCCCTGTAAATCTTGGATCACGATCCGAGACTATGTTCTCCGGCATTCCGTGTAAACGGAATACCGTGTCAACGAATATCCGCACCGTTTGCGCAGCGGTGACATTCGCTGACACTGCAGCAAGATGAACCATCATACTGAAACGGTCTACAAAGACCACAATGCCTGTTTTCCGACTGTGATCAGCCGGAAGACCAAAGATAAAATCCATAGAAATGGACTTCCAACACTCTGTCGGTACCGGCAGAGATTGGAGGGGAGCCTGCGCGGACTGTGCAGGCTTGACGCGTTGGCATATCTCGCAAGCGCGGACGTACTTACGACCCATTTATACTGGTTACGCCAGTAGAAATCGCGTGCGAGAGAAGCATACGTCTTCTCTCGACCTTGATGCCCCGAAATCGGTGCATCATGATACTCAAACAAAATTTGATGTTTGAGATCATCGTCGTTTGGAACGACGAGGCGACTAACGTCTTGTTGGCCTGTGCTGTAAAGCAACAGACCATCGTGCAATCGATAACGATGCAAGCGAGCGCGAAGGAACTCTGGAAGTTCCTCGCGCTTCCGATCAGATTGATTACTAATGTAATCAATCAGCAGACGAGTTTCCTCGTCTGTTTCGTACGCTTGACGTACCTGTCGTACGAGTGACGACGACAGAGCAGTGCAACGTATTGCGATTGCACTGGTTGCCTCGATTACGGACGGTTTCGTCTCGTAATCGGGGCGTCGTGATAGCGCATCCGCTATCACGTTCAACTTTCCCGGGTTGTATTCAACCGTGAAGTTGTATTCGGCAAAGAATGATAGCCAACGTGCCATTCTTTGAGAGATGTGTGGTGAGTTCACGGCCGTGCGTAACGACGCATGGTCCGTGTAAACCACAAACGGTCTATCTCCTAAGAGATAGATCCGAAACTTTGCCAGTGCATACTTCATGGCAAGGAGTTCCTTGTCATGCACCGGATAGTTGCGCTCGGCTGGGCGCAACTGACGCGATTGATAATAAATCACGCGATCACGATCATCGTGATCGCGCTGCATCAAGGCGCAGCCGATGGCGAAATCGCTCGCGTCGCAAACGACGTGGAACGGTCGCTCGTTGTCGGCGATTGCCAAAACGGGAGCCTCAGTCAAGCTACGCTTGACTGCATCAAACGCATCTTGGGACTGGGTATTTCAGCGCCATTCGATATTTTTCTTCAATAATTGAGAAAGAGGTCGGATCAGACCGGCATAGTTGCACGAATATTTGTGCAAGTATGTCGCCAGTCCGAGGAACTTTCGAAGTTCCTTGACGTTATGTGGCGGAGGCCATTCAACGATCTCCCTGATCTTTTCTGGATCGGGGCGTACCCCATTCTTGCCTACAAAGCAGCCAAGAACGGTGCACCAAAGGTGCACTTCTTTAAGTTCGCATAGAGCTTGTGCTTGCGCATGAGCTCTAACACCTGACGTAGATGTTCTTTATGAATATCTACATCAGTTTTGCCATGTTCAGCCTTGCTATGGATGAACACATCATCAAAGTAACTCGGCGCGAACTCTCGCACCGGGCGCAATTGATGTGTAACGCATCTGTTGAAGGTGGCAGGTGCATTTCGAAGCCCCTGTGGCATCACAAGCCACTCCCAAAGCATACCGCTTGGGGTGCTTACAGCCGTGAGAGGAATATCCTTCTCACGCATAAGGATTTGGTAGAAACCATCCCTTAAGTCGAGAGCACTGAAAACGGTGCTCCCGCTCATGCCATCGATGATGACGTCTTTTCTCGGTATCGGCGTTTGCGCCGGTACCGTTGCTGCGTTCAGCTTATTGAAAGCGTGAACGGTTCTCCACCCACCAGTGGACTTCTTAACACAAAAGGTGGGGCTGGAGTGCGGAGAGGTAGACTCCGCACATGTCCCGCCTTACGACGAGTTTCGAAGAACTCATCGATGGCTTTGACTTGATCGCGCGGCAATGGCCATTGCCGCGTGGCACAGTACTTCGTGCCGGGGACGAGATCAATTTCGTGTCTCGTTCCCTTATCCTTGGGGAGTTCACAAGGTACTTCTTCTGGGAATACGTCAGCGTATTCCCAAAGTACTTCGTAGTACGGAGAAGTCGCCTTAAGCGACTCCCAGCTCTGCGCTTCAAAGCACTGAACTTTGGTTTGATCACTGGGAACGAGTTCGTTCTCAGCGTTCTTTCCATTGGGAACGAGTTCGTTCCCGATGGCTTCTAATTGTAAAATGGATATTCGCTCGCGAATATCCACAACCTCATCAGATGCGACAATGACGCAGATCTGTTCGATCTGATCATTTCGCAAGTTCTTTACGAACTTCTTCCAACTCAACGCTGGAAGAGCCATCAACCCTGAACTTAAGTTCGGAGGGTTGTCAAGTGTGAGAGACTGGGTAGCTAATCCGGTCTCTGTCTGCGTCAGGACGTTGATCGTCTCGACGGACACAGCTGCAAGATCAGACGCACTTGTCCGATCTGTGGCACGGTGATCATCACTCGTGCAAAGGCCTTCTCTTCATGGTGACCACTGTCTACCATGGTGCTCATGCACTCTCGACTGTTCTTAGTCGTGAGTTCTTTATTTTCGACACGGAAGTCATTTGCTTCCGTGACGGTTTCATTCTTTTCACGGTGGGTGTTTCCCACCGCGTGCGCAATCTCTATACCACGACCGTCATCGGTTATAGTAGTAACTTCAACACGGGAGTGCTTTGCACCCGTGTTGCACACATTAGTGACACGCAACGACTCGTTCGTCACGCGTTCGCGTCCCTCTGGACTCTGATCAGCGGGTGTACCATCCGCTGACCTAGTCAGATCAGATCAGGTGGTGCCATCGCTACCCACCAGACTATCCGACGCTGCGGTTGTATCATGAGATACAGCCGGATTACTCACAGGGTGATCAGATCCTGTGAGACCGCCGCAGTCGATCGATAGGTTAACCCAGTCGATCGTTGGTTGATGCTTGGACATCCAAGGGATGCCCAAGATGACATCGAACTTGTCGTCAAGATCGAGGACGATGTATTCATCCTCGAACGATAGTTCGTCTAACTCGAGGCGTGTTCGAAAAACACGCTTCGGTATAGTCACGGTTGCACCTGTTGCTAACCGGACTGATAACATGCTTCTTGGAGATTCAATCTCCTCGAAGTTCAACGACGTTAGTACCTCAGTTCTAACGAAACTGTTTGACGCTCCTGTGTCAAACAAAGCACGCATGGGGACATCGTTTCCATGTGGCCTAACTTCAAGGGTGATGAGAGGTTTCTCTTCACCCTGCACACGTTGACAGGACATAGTCCCGTCTGGGGCTATTATCCTCACATGCCCGATGTCGGCATGCAAGATAACCCGTCCAGTAGGGCACCCCGCCCCTACTGGTTATTCAAGTTTTTTGCATCAACAGAGGGTTGCCCCTGTTGATAACGCTTACCAGCAGACTGCCCAGTCCGCTGACTACGTGGCGCCGGACGCGGCGCCATACATTCATGGGCGTAATGGCCCATCTTCGCGCATCGATTGCAGCGAAGAAACTTCTTGTTCTTCGGTTGCCTCGGTGTCGAGGCAACCGCAACAGATAGGTCCATAGGCTCTGGACCTCCTCCGCCCGCACCATGACGCGGATTGGTGTCTCGGGACGAAGTGTGAACTTCGTCTCGATGGGAAGTTATTAGTATTAACATGCTGCATTGGCGGCATGTTAAAATCGAAAGGCGCTTGCGCTTTCCGACTAACCCCAGCATGCGCTGCTGAGCGACGCATGCTGAACTCCTCCCGGATGCTTTGGTCTATAGCATCCCTCAGAGTCTTCGGGGGAACCCGATAAAGACTCTGTTTGATGGGACCGTCATTCAGTCCCTTCATGAAGCCAGTGAGGAGGCACCGGCTCATATACAATATTTGACAACAAATATTGTATTTTCTGAGCGTACGCATGTAGGCTCAACTTGCCCTGCCTGAATTCCATGAACTCTTCACGGCAGCTAAGCTCCATTTCTGGGGCTTCAAAGTTGTGCTTTAGCTCAGCTTTTAATGACTGATATGTCAAAAACGCAGTTCCATCAGTGGATCTGCGGCTCATCGCCCATGCCCTGGCGCGACCGCCTAGGCATGTGGTGGCGAAATAAGCTTGTGAACGCGGGTCCACAATCTTCTGCGCAGTGATAGCATCCTCTACCTCTGCGAACCACCTACGAAGAGGTTCGCCCCCTTCGCCAGTAAAGGGCGGAATCCGTGCCTTTACTACTTCAACGCTCGCACTAGATGCGGGCGCTGCTGTTGCCGCCGCCGTCTGGGAGCGCAACATAGCATGCGCACCTGAGGGTCGACATACATTTTCTTGAAACGGGAAACCGTTTCTAAAGCATCCTCCGAGGTCTTACCACGGAGGAGAGTGATGATTTCGGGCCCTATGGTCCGAATCATCTCGGTCACTGTGGTCACAGCACTCGGTGACCAGCTAGGGAAGTTTTCCCTAACTAAATCTTGCGCGAGCTGACGCTCACGCTCACGTTCACTGGCTGTTGCCATGACAGCCAGCGGCTCTTAAACCTTCGTTCCGCCAGTCAACTAGCGGAACGCGTCAACAGTGGTCGTTTAGACGGACCACTAAGTGCTACCAGGTGTAACAGGGCTACTGTTACGCGGCTTACACTGTAAGATTGCAGTGAGGAAGCGTGCAATTTGTGTAGGACCAAATGTAAATTTGGTCCTCCTTAGTTTACCTTAGATAAACTTAAATAAAAACTAATTAGTGTATTAATTAATCTATCACTTAAGTATATATATATACCTAAGGCTACTTGAGTACTAGAAGGTAAGTTTAAGAGTGAATATATTTATGAATGGTTAAGAGCTAACTAGTATAATTAGACCTAGACTAATCATAGTAACATGTAGTATAAAACTGATCTAATGATATTTTATCATTAGATGACTTGTCAGATTCAATTATATCAGAATCTGTTCTCAAAGGTGGATTATGACAACTTATAATCCAATATTCACAATTCAGGTATTACGACTGAAATTGAACTGTGATATTTCTATTCAAATATCACTTATGTAATGGTACCCCATTACACAGACTCTATATCCCTTGATTTGTTCTGAACCCCAACAACATGCATCGAAACATCTTTTTGTCGAGCTTTTTCCGTTTCCATTTGTCGATGTGTGCGTAGCCTTGAGCACCGAAAACTCGCATTCCTTCAATGTCCGGTTTTTGTCCAAAAATTATTTCGAAAGGTGTCGTCATTTTATGAGCCGCACATGGAATCCCGTTTGTGACATAGGCAGCGTGTTTATGGCTTCAGCCCACCATTTCTTTTCCACATCCATATGGTAGAGCATTCCCTTATCTCGTTCCGTTAGCGTCCTATTCATCCGTTCAGCTAATCCATTTTGCTGAGGTGAATACGGAACTGTTGATTGATGGACGATTCCGATTTTTCGACAAAATCCAGCAAATCTTCTGTTGAAATACTCTTTTCCATTGTCAGTTCTTATACATTTTATCTTCTTTCCCACTTGATTCTCCATGAGAGCCTTGAATTCCAGGAATCGATCCACTACTTCTGATTTGTTTGAAATGTAGTATGCTACTGCATACCCTGAGAAATCATCAATAAACGTAACTACGTATCTTGAACCTCCTTGTGACTTAGTTTCCATTGGACCCATCACGTCACTGTGAACTATCTCCAACACATCTTTGGTTTTGATTTCTCCATACGCTGATTTTGGAAAAGGTTTGATGCTTGATTTGCTCATCATGCACCCTTCACATATTTCTTGCTCTTCTTGATCCGGTAGTTGCTTCAACTTGAAGCCGTTGACGCATTTATGTAAATTCTGCATCGTCTGTAATGGCAGATGGCCTAGCCGAGCATCTCTGTACTTGTCCTCACCGGGTTCGTTTGTAGTCCATTCTCTTCACATGAGTTAGCTAACTCAATCAGACCACACTCTAGAACATACATTTTGTTGCGTTGTTCAACACTGGCAACGATCTCCTTATCGTTCCTTATTTCACAATTCGATTTTGTAAACGTAACATGTAGTCCTTTCTTCGACAATGCTGATATGGATAACAGTCTTCTATCCAAATCCGGAACCCAGAAAGTATCCTCAATTCGGACTGTCTTCCCGCCTTTGAGTACCACTCGTACTGTTCCGACTCCTTTTGCGATAACTTCGCTACCATTCGAAATGGTTATTCTAACTGGGGTTTTTAATGGGCGAATATCCACAACGTTTTTGTGTGGACACATGTGACTACTGGCACCACTGTCCAGTAACCACCCATCCGAATATCCATTTGACACTGAAAAAGCTTGTTCTTCACGTCCTTACTTTTCATCCTGACTTCTACAGTCTTGGCGCTTATGTCCATACTTATTGCATAAGAAGCACTTTCCCATGAACTTGCCCTTTCTACTTTTGGTACGTGGTACCATCTTTGACTTCGATGATTGCGTAGTCCGTAACGAAACTTCTTGATTTTCTTTCCGTACCATGCTGTCGAATTCACGTCGCAGCATCTCCTTTGCCTGAAACAGTGTCATGCCAGGCATGTTTTCGATGATCTTTACAATCTGCTTGTAGTCGTCCGTTATTAGACTACCTAGAAGTATCACCAAATGTTCATCAGGAGAAATTTCCTGTCCCACAGCTTGCATAGTCATGCACAGCTCGTCAAATCGCAGAAAGTGCTCCATCATATTACCACCTTTTGGTAATCGAAATTCGTGCAGCTGTCGCCGCAGTTGTACACTATTATGTACACTTTGTCGTAAAAAGAAATTTTTGAGTATTTCCCATGCCTCAGCAGTCGAGGTC
>MIQA02020217.1:0-33407 GCA_001887855.2 Sclerospora graminicola
ACTGGGATTGCGTGCAGCTGGTGTTACAGGATCAGAAGCCAGGCTTATCGAAGGAGAATGAGTTGCCACACGGATTAGTCTTTGAAGCACACCCGGCCATTCACGGAATAGCATGGGAAACGAATGATGAAGTGCGTCCGAGTTCCATCAAGCATTGGTTGCGGCGGACATTTCGCAGACTGTATCACAAACTCATTGCCAAGCCTTTACGCAGAGTGGAAGTGCGATGGCAAGATAAAAGGGAGCGCGATACTTGGAATGGCTTTGTTCAAGATCAGACAACAAGAGATGTCTGGAAGCATGACCACATGTTGTCGGACTATCAACGATGGAGTCTCTATCGCATGGCCACGTTCCAGCTCAATTGTTACTATGATGGTTATACATCACAAGGCGGGTGCGCAATGGACGATCATTGCTCAGCACCTGGGAAAGGGGTCACACATATTGTGTGTGGGTGTACGCGTGCACAAAAATTATGGGCACGCGTTTTAAGTTTTTGGAACGGATGGTGGGCCGATGCAACGGATCTGGATCCTTACAAGTGGTATTTTGTAACCAGGCAGGCCCCACCGGTTTCACAATCAATTATGCAGAGGTTGACGATCAGATGTGGTTGTCAAGACAAAGCGTGCAGCAAGGAAATGGCCAGATTGTGGTGGGCGATATGCTCGATAGGAACGACCTGGCTATGGCAACTACGTAATGAAAACATTTTTCACGGTATACGAAGGACAGAGCACGAGCATATTGGTTATCTTTGGAAGAAGACCTTGGAGCAGGTGCAAGCGGTTATAGCGTTCGAAAAGAAATATACCGGTACGAGGTTACGTGGGATACGTTTGCAGATATGTCTCGAAAGCATCCAAGGTGTGATGCAGAATCGACCGAATGATCGTCGGAATTTGTTACTCTCGTTTCACCGAGATGAGTATCGATCAGAGGAAGGTTTACACAGAGTACTTAGGAATTTTATTGTAGCTAATAGTTAATTATTACTAAATAGACTACGTTTTACAACAACACTAAATTAACCATCAATTATTATTCAGTACTGTTACCCTAATTATTGCTAACGGTATCCAGACCCACTCTTTCCTTGCTAATCGGTACCTGTGAGATACAATTTCACGAACCGCCTTGATGTCTTAGCGCTGCTTGTGTATTCTGCATTGAACACGGAAAGTGATTTGTTGGGCAACATGTCGGATTATCTAGATAAATAGCATTGAAACGATTGATTATCATCTTTCCCACCGTACTCGACACATCAAAGCAGAATCGACCTTACACATAACAGCAGCACCATATTTTTTTGTTGTTGCAACAAAATTTAGCTGCTGTTGGCTCCATGCTTAAAGCGACTGGGTTTCACTATCCAACATTGCACGTATCCCCAAACTTTTGGCGGAGTAGTTACGCCACAGATTCGTAAAAGATAGTTACAATAACCAGCAAAGGTCTAATCATCCTTTAAAAAAGCAGCAATTAGTACTGTAGGAAAATAGACTTTATCTTAGGCAGCAGACACCAACAATGTAGTGTCCGGTGTCCGCAGTCCGGCTAGAAACGGTGGGCACGCTTGTTTTTCCGCCTTAGCGCCCGACTTAGTCCTGTAGACTTTAGAGGTGCTATGCTCCGCACCGTCACCAGTAGTGACCGCTCGTAGGTTCGTAAGGTAAAAAAATAATGTATTATTAAGTTATTAAGCTCAGAATCGTACTTTATAACCTAAAATTTATATGTAGTGGTCCACGCTGTTTTGTTAACTTGGAATTTCATTTTCACCAAAACATGCCTTCGAATTCCAACACTCCTTCCAAAACTTCGGGACCTCCATGCAACCACATGCAATTTTGCACATCACCACAGGTACGTAATTCCATCCCATACCATTCAACTTAGTGATGCCAATCAGTTCAGCCACAACCGATAAAAATCAATTGAGAAAACTAAAATCAATCCAATTTGATCACGTAACTCTCCAATACTTGCAGCACTCAACGTTTTCGTTAGATGGTCGGCCACCATGTCAGCACTCGATACGTGCTCCGGCCTCATTTTCCCCTTCCTTGTATAGTCCTTAACAAACTTTAGCTTCACATCGACGTGCTTCGTACTGGCAGCACTTGCTTCATTCAACAATTGTTTAATGGCAGCCTGATTGTCTATCTTCAAGACAATCGGCGCCCGCGAATTCACACCAATTTCGCCAAGCAACTCTCTTATTCCCAGAGCCTGCTTTCCACCAACAGCGGCAGCCACGAATTCTGCCTCGGCTGTCAAAAGTGCAACTGCACCTTGCTTTTTGCAACTCCATCCTGCCACAATACCACTAACGAAAATCACACCTGCACTGATGCTTTTGCGGTCGACCTTATCGGCCGCGAAGTCAGCATCACTGTAGCTAACTATGCGCACAGGCATAGCTTCACCACCATCATGCTTCAGTTTCAACTTCAATGTTTTCGTACCCTTAAGGTACCTTGCAACTCGTTTTGCCATTTTAAAGTCGAAAAATGTCGGCGCATGTGTTCGCCTCGTCACCTTGTGCACTGCAAATGCAATGTCGGGACGTGAATACCGTGAGATTCACAGTAAGCTACCAACCAACGATTGAAATTCCCTGATCGTAGGGGTTTTTCCATCCTTAATCGTTGTTAGCCGTGAATCCAAATTTTCAGGGACCTCATCCTCCATAACTGGGGTCCTCACGATGTTCGCATCCTTGAGGCCATGCTTATCTAACATTTCATCAATCGTGAGTTCTTGGTCGGTCCAATATCCACCCTCCGGATCTCCTCCGATCCGCATACCCAAATCAAATTTCGACCTATCCAAGGTCTTTTAGCTCCAGAATAGCCATTTCTTCGAAAAAATTCTCAACCAGTTTTCCATCAGTGGCGGTTACTAGTAGGTCGTCAACATAGACTCCCACTAGGACCGAACCACTGTCATCAGTTCGAATAAAAATGCAAAAACTGCATGAATTTTAATTCCACAAGGGTGTCTCTCAGTAACTCGTACCAGAGACGCCCCGCTTGCTTTAACCCGTAGCGGTTCTTCTCCAATTTCAACACCACATCACCTTCCGTCCTTGCGCCTAGTTTTTCGAGCTTTTCTCTCGATATGTCCATTCCTTGTGGCACTTTTAAGTGTATCTCGTAGTCTTCCTCCGTAGAGGCCTTCGGGTAAGCACTAGGCACATCACCGTGCCGTGCAGGTACCTTCCAGATGATGGCCATAATCAAAATCATTTTCACGTTATTCAAATCCATCACCGTTGGAAATGTAAAAAAAATAATTCTCGCCGAAAATTTGCCGGTCACCCCGGGCTACGAGCCGAGCCTTTCGGCGCTCAACACTCCCATCAGCTTTCAACTTGGTCTTGTATACCCACTTCGTGGGCAAGGGTTTCTTGTCATCCCTTTTCCGCACAATTTTCCATGTCCCCAATTCTTGTAGGGATTGTAACTTCTGCCTCCTTCCACTCGCTCGACAATTTGCCCTTATGGGCCTCGAAATAACTCGTCGGGTCGGGTTCCGACGCCGCTGCACGGCTTTCACGCGCACCCGACTCGACGACCGCAAATGCACACAGGAGATTTTCTTCCTCTTCACGCAAATTTTTCGAGGTCGGAACGCTCGATTCTTGTCCTGCCGGCGCACCTTTGGTTTTATCTCCTTCCGAAGTGCCTTCCCGGTCTTCAAGTTTCTTCTTTGCTTTTCCCTTTTGCTTAAGCTTCGCGAACGCTGCCGCCTTCGGTGTCACCTTCACCCTGCGGGCTGACTTTCTCGTTTCACTCTGTTCGCGTTCTCCGGCGCGCCCTGTGGGCCCATCTCGCTTGGGTTTTGTGGTTCTTGCTCGCGCTTCGTATTCAGGCGCCTCTCTTTCAGGGTTGCCCAGTAGTTTCGCGATCTGCTCGTTTGCAGCTTCGCTCAAGTCTTGATCTGTGTGACGTGCCTCGTAGTCGTCACGACACGATCCTTTAACAACAAAACTTTATACCCTTTTGTTTCGTCATTCTTGCCCAAAAGTAGGGCCCTCTCTGCGTGCTTCGTGAGTGACTTCGAGTGCGGATCCCTGTATACCATGCACGGGGATCCAAAAACCACAATGTATCCAATGCTCGTTGGCCTTTTTGTTAGCATCTGGATCGGGGATGCCCTTCCAGGGTTTGCCCTGGTCGGACTGCGGTTGAGTTTGTACGTGGCATACTCCGCCGCCTCCGTCCAGAAAGTTAAGGGCACACCCGATCCAAAAATCATGCACCGGACCATGTTAAAAATGGTCCGGTTCATCCTTTCAGCCTTGCCGTTTGACGCTGGTGTGCCGGCCACAGTAATCTGCCGCCGCACACCCGTCTGCTTGCAAAACAGGTCCACGTTTCGGTACTCTCCTCACACCGTCTGTACGCAAGACGTGGATGCGACAGTCGAATTCCTTTTCGAACCAGCATAGAAAGTGTTCGAACATCTTTGCGGCACGATCTTTGTTTCGTGCCGCAAAAACGCGCACGTAGTTGCTGTAGTGGTCCACGAACACTACAAGGAATCTGTTTCCACGCCGATCGCGTGAGGTTATCGGGCCTTTCAGATCGCTACATATTACCCACCCACGCGATCAATCGGTGCATGTCTTCCAGAATCTTGCTTGGACTGTTTTGACTTGTGGCCCTTGCCCTCCGCGCAGGTCAGGCAATTAGGACGTGAATGGTCCGTAATTTTGATGCCTGACCTCGGGTCTCGGGCCAATTTTTCGACTGCATCGTAGTATAGATGCCCTAGTCGCGCATGAAAGTGATGTAGGGTGCCTTCTTGCACTTCGTCCCCTACATCCGCTTGGGCTGCATTCATAATCATATTAGAGAATGTCTTGCCGCAGTCAAGGGGTCTGTCCGCACGCAGATAGGCCACAAACACAGAACCGTAAACTTCAACATCAAATAAAACTTGATTTTGAAAAGCTAATTCCATTTTTTCGCCATTATCCCTTAAAATACACCCTTTCTTACGTAAACATCCTAGGGATATGAGGTTCTTCGCCAATTTTGGCGCAAAGAAAACCTCCGTAAGCGGAATTTTGGTGTTTCTTCCAGAAATTTCACTTCCACACAGCGTGACTTGACCAACCTTGGTCACCTGTAGCATCCCTCTATCCGGGAGCGTTAGTGCGTCACTTTGACTGCATTCTCGCGCGTTCTCCAGGGGCCCTTCGTCGGATATCAAATGCCGACTTGCTTCACTATCCACAATCCATAGGTTGTCCTAGAAAACTTCCTTTTCGACACCTTGCGCTGCATATTCACTTGTGGATAGCACGAAACGTTTCTCCGAGTCTTTTGGGCCTTGCCGCCCCCGTCTTTCGCTCCTTTTGTGTCCTCGCTTGGGTTCTTGCTGCGGACAATTTCGCTTAATGTGTCCTTCGACACCACAACCGTAACACACGCGTTTTCCGTTCTTCTCATCCACGGAATTAACTGCAGGTCTTCCAAAATTCTGACGCTTGAATTTGTGAGATTCGTCGTCCAATTCTTGCGCCCAGGAAATTAATTCCTGCGCGTGTTGGAGATAGTCCTGCCTTTGCGGATTATACCGGACCTTCAACGCAATTTTTAACCTTGGTGCTGCGAATTTCACGGTATTTTCGACAATTAGCCGCTCGCTAGAATCGCTCTCGCGAGCTAGCGCAACCAGGTATAAAAAATGTTCGGTCCAGGACCGTCTGGGGTCCTTTTCCGTGGCGAAAAGTTGGGCTGCTTGGTAGTGCGAAATGTTCACCTTGAAGGCGTTCAACATTTGCTCCAGTACGAAATACAAGCCTGGTGACACTTGCCACCAGGTGCCAATATTTGCCTGAAAGTACTTAAGTGCGACACCTTCCAGGTGCTCCCCCAGCTTGTTTACCTTTAATCGCTCGTTCCACACGAAACCGGAAGAGATTTCCGCCACTTCGACAGCTTCTATGAACAAATATGCCCATTATTTGAAGCCTGACCCTAGGCCTGCGTAAATTTCGGCTCCAGAAAAGTTTTGTACGCTTAACCTTGGAATTTTAATCCCATTTATGTTTGCCACTGGGTTGCCGCCTAAATTTCCAGGCGCACCCATGCCGGCTGCCACTCCAGGCACTCCTATTCTGGCCGCCATCCCCGGTATATTCAATCCCGGCGCTTGCATCGGTGGTGGGGCCTCTTCGCCGCCTCTCAGACCACCCCCGCGCCCAATACCGTCTTCACCACCGAGGTCGTTCAGGGTCATTTTCATTCCGAACGGCCCGTGGTTTTTTAGGGTGTCGCTAAACGCACTCGCATACTCAGATCCCTTATTGGATCCTGGCGACGTGCTGGGAGCCGACCCTTGTGACCGCGCCTCTTCAACTGCCTCGAGGCGCCGGTCCATGCGCTTGAGGTATTCTAACATGACCTCCATGTTTGTCTCCGCGCCTTTTCGGCCTTTTCATCATCCATTTTTCACGAGAACGAGAACTTAAAATTCGAAAATAAAATCGTAATCGTAAAGTACCAGCAATCCACACGAGAAAACGAGATAATCTCCAGTAATCAAAACGAGAACAAAAAAATCGTAACGAGAAAATTCAGTCTTAGTCACTTCCAGAAACGTAAATTGTGCGGTTAGAGCCCGTAATTCCTTGGGCTCATAACCTGGAGGAAAGTAGACTTTTTCTTAGGCAGCAGACACCAACAATGTAGTGTCCGGTGTCTGCAGTCCGGCTAAAATTTGTAGGCACGCTTGTTTTTCCGCCTAAGCGCCCGAACTTAGTCCTGTAGACTTTGGAGGTGCTCTGCTCCGCACCGTCACCAGTAGTGACCGCCCGTAGGTTCGTAAGGTACAAAGGATAATAAATGTATTATTAAGTTATTAAGTTCAGAATCGTACTTTATAACCTAAAATTTGTATGTAGTGGTCCACGCTGTTTTGTTAACTTGGAATTTCATTTTCACTGAAACATGCCTTTGAATTCCAACAATCTCATCGTCACCCATGCCGCACGCCCTATATATATTAGTTTAGGCTCTATATATACTAACATGTTACCTTAGTTTATGTTCTGATCCACAGCGGGTAGTCGCTCTTCTACCTGTTCCAACACTTCCCCTCGACACCCGCGTCGGATCTCCCTTGCTTTTCCTAATCATGAGTCTAGCGTTCTGCGCTGACTCGCCATACCCCACTCAGCGGTCCTACTCTACTATTCCAGTTGTGCTCCCCCTGAGCTACATCACTCTCCATTAAACCTATCCATAGTGCAAAGCACTCATCCACTTCTTCAGGGTCCTGTTCTCCCCTGTTTCTATAGCTTCTTCATTTGATAGTTTTTGTCCTTCTCGACTGCTCTTCGTGATACTACACCAAGCATGGTTCGGAACTTGACAAATTTGACGCGCGCCAGCGCCTTTGTCATCACATCCGCGACCTATTCTAGAGTGCGCACATACTCGATTGTAAGTCTCTTCTCCTGTACCAAGGCACGTAATGAAAATTGCTCTCAATATATATCACATTGTGATGCTTGCTCGGCTTTTTACTTAGATATATTGCCGCCATGTTTCCATAAACGAACCACGTTGTAACGCAAGGTATATAGCCATCTAAAAAATTGAAAAATCGATCATAGGATTCGACCATAGGTCTTTGTATCCATGCACAACCAATCGCGTCTTAAATTGTTTAACGTAGCCATGTTCGTCCTTCTTAACCGCATAGAGCCAGCGGTTTGTAATTACTGTGAGCTTGCCGTTCGTTGCCTTGTCAGGCACCACTAATACATAAGTGATATTTAAGTTGAAATATCACAGTTCAATTTCAGACTTACTGTCTGAAATGCGAATATTGGATTATAAGTTGTTATAATCCACCCTGAGAACAGATTCTGATATAATTATCGAATCTAACAAGAGATCTAATTATAAAGATATCATTAGATCAGTTTTACATTACATGTTACTAATCATAGTCTAGGTCTAATTATACCAGTTAGCGCTTTTAACCATTCATAAATATATTCACTCTTAAACTTACCTTCTTGTAGACACGTGGCCTATATATTCATATATACTGTAAAACCTGTATTAGAACCCCACTGGGGTTATCACTATAACCCCACCCAAACGTGGGGTTATATTCGAAGGGGGGTTCTATTTGAGAAAAAAAGAAAGTTGCGTCTAGCAAGGATTCATCTTGTCTTTTTGTGGCATATGTGATTCCTGCTTCATATCAGATTCGATTCTTGGTCTCCATGGGATCTTCTATTCAAAATTATTACCTCTGGTTTAGGAGGCGTCATTGGTGACGAGCCTTCTCAAAAGCCCAGTACACTCTGTACCTGCTGCTCACCGTCCTCGGGATGGTCGTTCAGGAACTGCATTGCGCATTTCACAATGAATTCGGACTTGGCATTTCCACGGTACAACTGCAGCTCTTTGGACGGTGCTTCCAGTTCTCGTCGGGATGCGCTCTCAAGTGCTTTCAAAGTTTCACCAATTCTTGACCTACGTAATTACAAAATAATTGCGCGCTAAAATTGGCGCGCGCGCCGAAATACATGTATTATTGTTGTTGTTATTTAGTCCAATTAGCTATGAGGTACACGTAACAAAATTGAGGTACATGTTGAAAAAGTGATGAGGTACACTATCATTTCCCAAAATTAAACCGAATAATTTATTTTTTTACACCAAATTGCTAAATTGGGTGGGGTTCTATTTGAGGGGTAAGGGTTATAGAATTAACCCCAGGTGGACCTGGGGTTCTGTTCAGGGAAGGGGGGGCTCAAATCAAGGGATGGGGTTCTAATACAGGTTTTACAGTATATCTAAGAGACTATTTAATTAATTAAATAGTCTATCCTAAAGTTTATCTTAATAAAACAATAGAGGACCAAATTACATTTGGTCCTGATTAGTTGCACGCTTCCTCACTTGCAATTTTACAATGTGAGCCTGTAACAGCTAGCCTGTTATACCTGGTAGCACTTAGTGGTCCGTCTTAACGACCACTGCTCACACGTTTCGCTAGTTAAGTAGCGGAGTGAAGGTTTAAGAGCCGCCCGACCGTCATGGCAACGTGAGCGCGAGCGACTGCTCGCGCAAGATTTAGTGAGGGAAAATTTCCCTCAATGGACACAGAGAAGTGTGGACACCGTGGTGGAGATGATGTGAACCGTAGGGCCCGAGATCATCTCCATCCTCCGAGGTAAAACCCCGGAGGAAACTTTAGAGACGGTTACCCGTTTCAAGAGGATGTATATAGATCCTCAGGTGCGCTCTGTAATGTTACGGTCGCCACCAAAAATGCGCACAGCGAGTGCGAGCGTTGATGTAGTAAAGGCGCGGATTACGCCCTTTACTGGCGAAGGGGGTGAACCCTTCGTAGATGGTTCGCAGATGTGAAAGATGCCATCTCCGCGCAAAAGATTATGGACCCACGTTCACAAGCTTATTTCGCCACCACATGCCTAGACGGTCGCGCTAGGGCATGGGCGATGAGCCGCAGATCCACTGATGGATCTGCGTTCCTGACGTATCAGGATTTTAAAGCTAAGCTGAAGCTTAACTTCGAAGCTCCAGAAATGGAGCTTAGTTGCCGCGGAGAGTTCATGGAACTCAAGCAGGGCAAGCTGAGCCTACATACGTACGCTCAGAAATTACAATATTTGTAATAAATATTGTATATGAGCCGGTGCCCCCTGCCATGCAGGTCACTGGCTTTATGAAGGGACTGAATGACGGTCCCATCAAACAGAGTCTTTATCGGGTTCTCCCAAAGACTCTAAGGGATGCTAATGACCAAAGCATCCGGGAGGAATTCAGCATGCGTTCAGCGTCAACGCATGCTGGGGTTAGTCAAAGGGCCCAGCAGCCTTTCGACTTTAACATGACGCCAGTGCAGCATGTTAATCACAACGATTTCTCGAGTAGACGAGATTCACACTTCGTCCCGAGACTCCAACACCCGCGCCAAAACGCGGGCGGAGGAGGCCCAGAGCAAATGGACCTATCGGTTGCAGTTGCCTCGACACCGAGGCAACCGAAGAACAAGAAGTTCCTTCGCTGCAACAGATGCGCGAAGATGAGCCATTACGCCCATGAATTCATGGCGCCGCGGCTGGCACCACGCAGTCAGCGGACTGGACAGTCCGCTGGTCGGCGACATCAACAGGGGCAACCCTCTGTCGATGCAAAAAACGTCAACAACCAGTAGGGGCGGGGCGCCCTACTGGACGGGTTATCTCACATGCCGACATCAGGCATGTGAGAATAATAGCCCCAGACGGGACTATGTCCTGTCAGCACGTGCAGGGTGAAGGGAAACCTCTCATCACCCAGGAAGTTAAGCCGCATGGAAACGATGTCCCCATGCGCGCTCTGTTTGACACAGGAGCGTCAAACAATTTCGTCAGAACTGAGGTTCTAACGTCGTTGAATTTCGTGGAGATTGAATCTCCACGAAGCATGTTGTCAGTCGGTAGCAACAGGTGCAACCGTGACTATACCAAAGCGTGTGATTCACACACGCTTTGAGTTAGACGAACTGTCGTTCGAGGACGAATACATCGTCCTCGATCTTGACGATGAATTCGATGTAATCTTGGGCATCCCTTGGATGTCCAAGCATCAACCAACGATCGACTGGGTTAATCTATCGATCGACTGCGGCGGTTTCATAGGATCTGATCACCCTGTGAGTAATCCGGCTTCGGGGAGTCATCGGACTCCGAAGAAGATGGTGAGGACGTCACCGTCCTCCGCAATAAATCTAGCGAGCTTACGCTCGCTAGAATTGCTTCGACGTTAAGTGATGGCGAAGTGGATTCTGACGCTGTCGATTACGACAGCGACAACTTCGCCAAACGGTGACATGAGGAGCGTAGAGATCCTCCTGGTCCTCGTCACTCGCCTGGTCGTGACGACGACTTTGTGATGGCAGGTGGTGCTCCACCTGCCAAGAAACAACGTGCAGAAGCAGCTTTTGCTGCTTCTGATTCATCATGTCGTACGGAACCTCATGTTCCGTACAAAGTGGGGTTTTGGACCCCAGCATGGACGCTAGTGCCCGAAAGTGGTGGGCACACCAAGCGCGATTGTCAATACCCGTTGTTTGACATCAACGCGCTTGATGATTGCGAAGACCTTCGCAATCATCACTTTGATCGAAGTACCGACGATAGACGTCGGTACTTCATCGACCTTTTCTATCAGGATCGTTATTATACGAACCGGAAAGGGTCGCGAAAGAATAGGGACGATAAAGACGCCCTTACTCAAAGTTGGAATGCCTTTGTTGAAAATTACAACAAAGGTCCCGACGAATACGTGAGCAAAATTCACGTAAACCGCGAGCGCTTCTTAAAGCACTCACGCTCAGGTAAAATGGAGTTTATCCATTTTACCTGCATCAAAGAAGGACTCTCTTGCGGAGTTCCTTCTCACATGGTTTGCCCTTGTTGTCCCAAGGGAACTCCTCGTCTTACTGAAAAGGAGCTAAGAGGGTACCGAGGTTACTCGGTACCCGCTAGTGTTAAGGGCCTAATTGATGCCCTTAATGTATCAGCACCTAGTGCTGATACGTTGCACCCATCAACACCTAGTGTTGATGCTTCTTACGAGTTTGAGGAGAAGTATCCTTCACAAACTCCTGCAGGAGGTCAGGGGCATCCGCCCTCAGAACCTCAATCGGTTCCCAAGAGTCAAACTCTTGGGATACCCCAACCAGCGTACCAAGTACTCGGTACGCTGCCCCTTCTTAAAGGGAACCGAGCGCTTCGCTATCAAGCGCTCAAGAATATAGCGCTTATTCCCCTGATTATCAATCAGGCACGGCGGGGGTTGGAAATTCCCTTGTTGCGGAGCATGGTTCGCAGCTCCGCAAGCTCGAGAGGCACTGCAACGGGCTGAGCGCCGATATGGCGCACACGATGAGGACGTATCGTTCTCATCGCGATGAGATTCGCGACATATTGAGCGCTCATCTGGCCCTGCAGCAGAAGAATGATCTTCTGCTGGTCGATCTCGATCAACTAAAGTCGGAGATGGAAACTCTCCGGACTTCTCACAATCGGTTGGAAACCGATTACAAGTCTCTCTTGGGAGACTTGAAGAAGCACGGCATTCGCCGTGGCGATGCGTCTCGTCCGAAGACGTAGACGATCGGTACGGCTTGAGCCTCCCAACGTAAAACGTTGGGTGAAGGCGCATGGCCGCGGGAATGTCTAAAGTATAGGCATTCCCCTTAACGCTTTGGACCTTGAAAGGTCCAATGAACTTAGGGAGCAACTTCCGTGTAGGGAAGTTGCTGATTGCATGTGTAGGCAAATTAGTTGTAGATAACATAACTAATTCACCTTTTTGAAAGGAATTTAAATTCTTCCTTCCAGTCTTATCTGCATTTTGCTTCTGCTTGTCAAAAGCGGAAGCAAGTGCATCTTTTACATAGCGTATTACAGCTTGGCGCTGTAATACGAATTCATCTACTGCTTTATTAGCAGTAGATGGGTTGTTTTCATTGTCTGCAGCCATTGCCACAGACACATATTCCGCATAAGCAGCTTCAGTATCTGAAGTTGCTCGAATTTCTACTGTGTTAACGGTAGAAGACTCGTCAGTCTCTTCGCAAGTTGCAACTGCAACTTGCGCATCGACTCGCTCAAAATTTGAGCGGGTCCCTCCCCCACTTAGATTTGGCGTACCGCCAAGTAAAGCCGGGGTTCGTGGATGCCGTAAGGCATTCACGTAGAACGGTGTATGCTTAGTAGAAGCATGCACCGAGTTATTTATTGCAAACTCAGTGAGTGGCAAATAGTCACTCCACTGCTCGAAGGCATGCGCGTATGAACGCAGCATGTCTCCGAGAACGCGGTTAACGCGTTCAGTTTGCCCATCCGTTTCCGGATGGTCCGCAGTTGACATCTTCAACTGCGTGCCCAATAATGAGAACGTTTCTTGCCAGAAACGTCCTGTGAATCTCGGATCACGATCCGAGATTATGTTTTCCGGCATTCCGTGTAAACGGAATACCGTGTCAACGAATATCCGCGCCGTTTGCGCAGCGGTGACATTCGCTGACACTGCAGCAAGATGAACCATCTTGCTGAAGCGGTCTACAAAGACCACTATTCCTGTTTTCCGGCTGTGATCAGCCGGAAGACCAAAGATAAAGTCCATGGAAATGGACTTCCAACACTCTGTCGGAACCGGCAGAGATTGGAGAGGAGCCTGCGCAGAATGCGCAGGCTTGACGCGCTGGCATATCTCGCAAGCGCGTACGTACTTGCGTACCCATTTATACTGGTTACCCCAGTAGAAATCGCGTGCGAGAGAAGCATACGTCTTCTCTCGACCTTGATGCCCCGAAATCGGTGCATCATGGTACTCAAACAAAATTTGATGTTTGAGATCATCGTCGTTTGGCACGACGATGCGACTAACATCATCTTGGTCTGTGTTATAAAGCATCAGACCATCGTGCAATCGATAACGATGCACGCAAGCGCGAAGGAACTCTGGAAGTTCCTTGCGCTTCCGATCAGATTGATCACTTAGGTAATCAATCAGCAGACGAATTTCCTCGTCTGTTTCGTACGCTTGACGTACCTGTCGTACAAGTGACGACGACAGAGCAGTGCAACGTATTGCGTTTGCACTGGTTGCCTCCATAACAGACGGTTTCGTCTCGTAATCGGGGCGTCGTGATAGCGCATCCGCTATCACGTTCAACTTTCCCGGTTTATACTCAACCGTGAAGTTGTATTCCGCAAAGAATAACAGCCAACGTGCCATTCTTTGGGAGATGTGTGGTGAATTCACGGCCGTGCGTAACGACGCATGGTCCGTGTAAACCACAAACGGTCTATCTCCTAAGAGATAGATCCGTAACTTTGCCAGTGCATATTTCATGGCAAGGAGTTCCTTGTCATGCACTGGATAGTTGCGCTCGGCTGGGCGCAACTGACGCGATTGATAGTAAATCACGCGATCACGATCATCATGATCGCGCTGCATCAAGGCGCAGCCGATGGCGAAATCGCACGCGTCGCAAACGACGTGAAACGGTCGCTCGTTATCAGCAATTGCCAAGACGGGAGCTTCAGTCAAGCTACGCTTGACTGCATCAAATGCATCTTGGCACTGGGTATCCCAGTGCCATTCGACATCTTTCTTCAATAATTGAGAAAGAGGTCGAATAAGACCGGCATAATTGCACGAATATTTGTGCAAGTATGTCGCCAACCCAAGGAACTTTCGAAGTTCCTTGACGTTGTTTGGCGTAGGCCATTCAACGATCGCCCTGATCTTTTCTGGATCAGGGCGCACTCCGTTCTTGCCTACAAAGCAGCCAAGAACGGGTATCTCAGGTGCACCAAAGGTGCACTTCTTCAAGTTTGCATAGAGCTTGTGCTTGCGCATAAGCTCTAACACCTGACGTAGATGTTCTTTATGAACGTCTACATCGGTCTTGCCATGTTCAGCCTTACTATGGATGAACACGTCGTCAAAATAGCTCGGTGCGAATTCTCGCACCGGGCGCAATAGATGCGTGACGCATCTATTGAAAGTGGCAGGGGAATTTCGAAGCCCCTGCGGCATTACAAGCCACTACCAAAGCATACTGCTTGGAGTGCTTACTGCCGTTAGAGGGATATCCTTCTCACGCGTAAGGATTTGGTAAAACCCATTCCTTAAATCGAGAGCAATGAAAACGGTGCTCCCGCTCATGCCATCTATGATGACATCTTTCCGCGGTATCGGCGTCTGCGCCGGTACCGTGGCTGCGTTCAGCTTATTGAAAGCATGAACGATTCTCCACCCACCAGTGGATTTCTTTACGCAAAAGGAGGGACCGAGGTAGACACCCGCACATGCCCCGCCTTACGACGGGTTTCGAAGAAATCGTCGATCGCTTTGACTTGGTCACGCGGCAATGGCCATTGCCGCGTGACACAGTACTTCGTACCTAGTTCCCTTATCTTTAGGGAGCTCACAAGGTACTTCTTCTGGGAATATGTCAGCGTATTCCCAAAGTACCTCGTAGTACGGGGAAGTTAAGCGACTCCCAGCTCTGCGCTTCAAAGCGCTGAACTTTGGTCTTTTCATTGGGAACGGCTTCGTTCTCAATGTCTTCTATTTGCAAAGTGGATATTCGTTCACGAATATCCACAACATCGTCCGTTGCGACGATGACGCAGATCTGATCGATCTGATCATTGCGCAAGTTCTTTACGAACTTCTTCCAGCTCAAGGCTGGAAGGGCCATTACCTCCGAACTTATGTTCGGAGGGTTGTCAAGTGTTAGAGACTGGGTAGCTAATCCAGTCTCTGCCTGCGTAAGACGTTTATCGTCTCGACGGACACAACCGTATGATCAGACGCACTCGTCTGATCTGTTGCCTGTTCTGTTGCACGGTGATCATCTTTCGTGCACAAGGCCTTCTCCTCATGGTGACCACTGTCTACCATGGTGTTCACGCACTCACGACTGTTTTCAGTCGTGAGTTCTTCATCCTCGACATGGAAGTCACTTACATCCGTGTCGGATTCATTGTTTTCACGGTGGGTGTTTCCCACCGTAGGTAAATTCTCTATACCACGACCGTCATCGGTCGTGATAACTTCAACACGGGGATGTTTTGCACCGTGTTGCACACGTTACCGACACGCAACGACTCTTCCGTTGCGTGTGCAAGTCCCTCCGGACTTTGATCAGCGGGTGTACCATCCGCTGATCTAGTCGGATCGGACCTGGTGGTGACATCGCTACCCACCAGACTGTCTGACTCTGCGGTTGTATCATTAGATACAGCCGACAGACAGAATTGGGCTTCTTAGCCACCCGCCCTGCGGCAGATGAAAGTGCGAAAGATGCTGCACTAGCGACATCTTCCCGCCTTCTTTTAGACACTGCTTCTGCAGCGTCTACTGCGAGAGACAATGTGTCTCTCGGCTTACATTAGTAGCGTCGGCATGCGATGTTGGCTCCTGTGCACGTGATGCAGAGGTGGAAGTTGCGTTGGCAGTATCGGTAGCGCCCTTAAGAGCGCCGCCGCGTTTCTCGACCATTAGTTCTTATGGTCGTTAATGGGTTATAACAAATATCATTATGACCAACAAGTGCCACCATTCGATTGGCCAATATTACGTTAAATTATTGGCCAACCACCTTGAGTGGGGGGTGATGCAATGGGTATAAGTGGACATAAGTGATATTTAAGTTGAAATATCACAGGTCAATTTCAGACTTACTGTCTGAAACGCGAATATTGGATTATAAGTTGTTATAATCCACCCTGAGAACAGATTCTGAATATAATTATCGAATCTAACAAGAGATTTAATTATAAAAGATATCAAGAGATCAGTTTTACATTACATGGTACTATGATTAGTTTAGTCTAATTATATAGTTAGCTCTTAACCATTCATAAATATATTCACTCTTAAACTTACCTTCTTGTAGACACGTGGCCTATATATTCATATATATATCTATATCTAAGAGACTATTTAATTAATTAAATAGTCTATCCTAAAGTTTATCTTAATTAAACTATAGAGGACCAAATTGCATTTGGTCCTGATTAATTGCACGCTTCCTCACTTGCAATTTTACAATGTGAGCTGTAACAGCTAGCCTTTTACAACTACCCACACACCCTGACGGCAAAGAGAATCCATCTTCTCATCCACAGCTGCACACCAATATTCTGCGAAGCCTGGATCCATTACAGCTTCCTGGAATGTTCGTGGGGCCTTCACGTCATCTGCCAGTAAAATTTCACGAGGTTGTACCGATGTTGCCCTGGTACGGCCAACACTTGAAGTGCGTGAAGATGTTCTCAATATTTTCTTGCGTCATGACACTGTTGACTCTTATGTATTCTTTATAGCGTGTGTTCTTCCGTCGTTTGCGCTCTTGTCTTCCATCTGCATTTATTTTTTATGCCTTGTTGACTCTTCTTCCGAGACCAATTCTTTGTCTGGGGCATACGCCAATACCACCGTTTTTTTCTTCCTCTCACCACGGTATGTATATTGTAAACGCTATCCTTAACCAAACTGTCCATGCCTTCCCGCATCCTTACATACGGGATGACATATGGTAGTATGTGATTGCCATCACCGAGCGCGATATCTGCTATATTTCGCACATATGCTGTATCAATGGTGTAATCTTCTCTGAATGTCATATTCCCACCTTGAGCTGTGCCCACCTTGCCATCAACGGCACACATCCACTTGTAACCTTTTGTTTGCGGTGAATAACTGATTGGTACTTTTTAACGTCTTGAGCTTATCTTTTCTCTGGTTCTTGATCTCCAAAACTAGTACGTCCACTGCGCATCCCCAGGTGCGTAAGTGGGAGACATCTGGTCTCACGTGATGGGTTTCCCATTAATTACCCGTGAACCTGTCACGTTTAGGGTAACGACCATATATAGTTGTGCTCTTTCAAGTAATACACGAACTTTCATCACCACCACATCGTTTTCGCGTTCCACTAAGCCGTTTGTTTGTGAGGAATACACGTTCGTCATCTGCACATTTTTTCATTCTTCCTTGCAGTGTATGTTTTTGGATTAAGGCACGGAATTTATAAACGTCCTTGTTTATAAATTCCGTGCCTTAATCCAAAAACATCCTTGTCTAGCAAAGTGTGAATGTCGTGTTTAGTTTTTGTAGCAGTCTTGTTAGATAGGTCACCGCCTAAGCTTTAGTCTAAAGCAAGAAACCCCACTTGAATAGGGAATATTCGTCTATGACGAGTAAAAACATGGCTGCACCACAATCTGTCTTCACCTTAATAGAGTCAACATCAAAGTATAGCCTTTTCGATGGTCTTGAAGCTTTCTTTGTCTTATGTCAAATGTCATAGTTTTGACCTTAGCCATTTTACATGGAACACAGTCGTAGTTCGCCAACTTTTTATTGGTTTTAATCCTTTGGACTGTTCGTTCTTTCCATGCTTCTGATAGATTGTCGGTTACCATGGTTGAGCCGCTTGTGACAAGTCCGTTCATCTGCTTCCGCTTGCTTCTCTTTGGACTGATTGTGCTTATCCATAATCAAAACGCTTAATGTCATTCTTCCAGCGCCAGTGTAAACATGTGTCTAAAGCCTGTATAGCCCATTGATCTTGTTGAACATGATATCTAGGTTCCCTTAGTCATATGTGCTACTGACTGCTCCTCACCATGAGTGTCACCTTGTACTTGCGTGATTGAAAATAGTCGAATACAATAGGGTTAGAACGCGCTTCTCGCACATACCATACGTCTCCCACCTTGCGTTTCTCTATCTCGCCTATTAGCTCATTCTGTACGTAGAGTAACACCGTACCCATTTGCGTCACTGTAGAGATTGTGTCATCCATCAGATCCTTGTCTTGCACAGTGCATACTCTGAGAAAGGCCTCTCGTAGGTTGCACGCATTCGCTTGACTTCCACTATCAAGTTTTTCTTTCAATGCCTTCTGGAGAGCGAAATTGTTCCCAGGTACTAGCCTGCACCATGAGGACTGGCGTCGGTTCATCTTGTGTCCTTGCACATTCGGAGTAATTGGAACGTCATCCATTATACATGTTTTGATCGTCGCCACGACCTCCGCGTCTGCCTCTGCCGCCGCGTCTACAATCGCGTGCGCCATCGCGGCCTCCACGGCCTCCTCGATTGTTCCTTTCGCAATTCTTATGGTAACCTTCCCGTCATTACGCATTCTGCGTGTGTGGTAAAGTTGCTTTTAATGATGTAAATGTGAATGGTCCACACCGATGCACTGATTGGATGATCTCGGGACCACCCACAATGGATTGGCAGGGAGTGACAGTTGACCACCTGGGACGAGCCGACCTGACCAGGGAGGATACGACCGGTAACAGGGTCCGGTGGAGAAAATATCGAAGTCACCGTTATCTGATCGGACTCATGGATTATTTGTGTGGAATGGACCGGTCAGGTTAGGAAATGACGGATCGGACCTGCCCCAGGTACAGGAAGCGCCGATCAGCCTGGATTATTGTTTGATGGCGACCGTTGGATGAGACTTGAAAAATTTGGTGAAGACTTGAATTTGGTGAAGGTGCGTTGACAGATATGGTAGTCGTATTGGATTTGACGAATGTCGTGTTCTCTACTAAATAAACTGGGACTAACCTTAAAATAAGTCCAAAAGTAGAAAGTTTATTGTCCGTGATGAATCAATCGACCGGAGCTGGAGTGTGCAAAACGCTAAGGATATAATTTGAAGAAACTAAATCTAAGTCGCTCATATTTGTTATGTTGTGCTATGACGACTACCTGCGAGAGAGAGCGGGACCGTTGTTTCGATGGCGACCATTGCACCCATTTCGCTTGCTGCGTTAAAATAGGTACACGTGCTCCCCTCTGTAGCGAATGTTATGATAATGGAGGGCACAAATCAAATGAACACCATAACCATACTTAACGAAATACTTGCACTGGCAAGAATGTTCCACATTAACAACCCCCTCAAGAGCGGGCTGCCCAGTCACTTTAAGTAGGCAAGTGTGCCAGGTCGTCAAGCGCTCCACTGCAGTGTTGCCTTCCTCTCGAGAAAGGCTCGTGTGGATACTTTTATTTTGATCGCGAGCGTCGTGCACACGCGTACGCCGTCATCGTCAGGTTCAGTTGTTCCGTGGAGAAGTGCTCTGAGAGCGTATACGCGCTCCCCATTGCTAGTCCAGATGCTGCCAACGGCCGCCAGTTCGGCTGCACGGCGAATAGTGGTACTTGAGTTTGCCGCCATAGCGAATACTGGCTCGTTGCTTGATCGGTTACGGCAGCAACCTTTAAGCTTTGTCAAAAGAGCTCCCACTTTCATTCGCCGATGTAGTGTGTACTGGTTCTTAATCATCCCATTAAATTGTTCAATGGGATTATTTGTCATGGCAAAGCCAGGTTGGGTCCAGAAACACAGCCATTTCGTAAATGCTCCATCTAGCCACTTCTTTGTAAAGTATGTCGCGCAATATGCTGTCTCTGCGCCGGCTCGCCAGCGAGTAAGGGCTGCGTCGCGTAAAATCTTGTATTCTTCGTCACTGCTGCTAAAATGCATCGTTTAAGATCTCCTTGGCCTTGGAAGAGTCAATCGAGCTTGTCCTTGATAAAACCTTTGCAAGTAAGTGATAGTAGCACATCAAGTAGTGAGGCTTGTGACCCCCATCAAACGCAGCCATCACTCCCTTAAACTGGTCCTGATCCTCATCACCCATAATACAGTGTAACACCAGGTCTTCACCCACAACCTCTCGGTAGAGGTTGCGTAGAGAGCCTAGAGACCGCTCAAAACTCAGCTGTTAGCTGAGATATGTGAAAAAATGCAATAAAGTGAAACTGCCGAGCCGGGCTTGAAATTCCGCATACGATTATCGGAAAATCGACATCGTTTAGCTTGAACGTGGCGTCAATATGAAAAATAAAGCTGCCTGGGTCACGATGCATTTTCCGTATCGCGTTCTTTGTCGTGAGGCCCACAAAGAAAGGTTCTTCGTCCGTACCACATCCAATTTGAGGGTGTTGATCTAGCGTAATTTCATAGCCAAATGAAAAGGACTGATGCTTCGTCTCTCGCCTTTTGAACCGGTCTGCGTTGACATCATCAATAATCGCCTTTAGCTCGTCATGATTGTAAAAATACTTAAGTTGGCGATAAACTGTTGCACTTGATGTAGGGTTGGTTCCTGGTGCTCTTCTAGCGAGAAATACTTCATCATGCAGTTCCGAATCACCGCAGGAAGTGTGGGATCTGTCGCCTTGTCCTTGACATAAGCTTTTTGATCCGTAGTAAATGATTTTTGGCATCTTCTCGGTGGCGCAGAGATGTCGTGGTGAATGTCTAATACCTCAACGCTACAAGAAGCCATTCGGATCGCATGCCTTGGTTTTTTGGCAGCGCATCCCTCCTCGCCTCGGGAAAGGGCATGTATTACCCTTATTCGTCGCGACGCACGTCATCGACTGGCCTTTGTAAATTTGGTAGCGCTTTTTATGGTCTCCAGGCTCGGTCACATACAGTACACACGGTCGCAATTGACTCTTGGTGATGCTCGCCGCCGGCAAACTCTCAAGCATGCGTTAGGCAGATAGCTCCTTCGCGAACCCACCAATCATTACCCGGTCGAAACTCATCGTCATAGCGCACGGCCGAACGGAATGGCTGGCTGGCGTTGAAAAGGCGCGTCTCTCCAACCACTCCAATGTTGGAATCTGAAGGCATTTTTGATGAAATGAAATTCCATGTTAGGCAAAACTGCGTGGACCCCTACATGTGAATTTTAGGTTACGAAGTACGATTTTGGACTTAATAACTTAAATATATATACTTTCCCTTTTTACATACGCACAACAAGTGGTGACTGGTGAGAGTGCAGGTTTTGGCACTTTCTAGCTTTACTTACTAAGCTAAATTCGTTCTCGTTTTTCGTGGATCATTGGAATATTATATCACTTTCACTGTGTAATATGTATTTGATTTGTTGAACTCGTTTCTCGTTTACGCTCTGATTAAAAATGGAAGATGACAAAAGTGAAAAGTCGAATGACAATATGGAGGTAATATTGGAATTATTAAAGCGCATGGAACGACGGCTTGAAGTGGTAGAAGAGGCGCGATCACAGGGATCCGCCCCAAGCACGTCGCCTGGGTCCAGCAAGGGTTCAGAATACGCAAGTGCGTTTATGGAGACGCTCAAGAACCACGGTCCATTTGAGATGAAAATGACCTAAGTGCCGAAGAGGGCATAGGGCGTGGCAGTGGTCTACGAGGTGGCGAAGAAGCTGCACCACCGGGGCAGGCGCCAGGAATGAATTTGCCAGGAGTGGCAGTCGGCGTTGGCATGCCAGGAAATTTGCCTGCAAATCAATTGGGGCATATAAGTTGCGTAAAGATACCAATATTGAGCATACAGAATTTCTCGGGTGAAGAGATTTGATGCAGGACTAGGGTCCAGATTTACACAGTGGGCATATCTGTTTATAGAGGCAATCGAAGTGACAGAGTTTGCGTCAGGTTTCGCATGGAACGAACACCTGAAAGTAGACAAGTTGGGAGATCATTTAGGCCCTTGTCCAAGTGCTGGCACGCTTTACTGTACCGAAACAAGGGTTAGGGTTACGTAATTCTGATCGTTCAGAAACGATGTTCCGGACACTGTCCATGTACCTACGTGCATCACACATTAATACATATGATCATGCTCCCTGTACTACATGTATTGATGTCTAAGGGCTGTGCATCGTGTAATTATCGATTTCCCTTGGGTCGTGCCGAAGGCCTCGGGCGAGGACTCGCAGCATACGCTCAATCTACTATTATACTGCTATCTCTATTATGTATATTTTTTCATCTATGATTTCGGTACAAATGTGCTGTTTTCAGAACACCTCATGGAGGTGTTCCGGAATTACACGATCTCGGAACAGTAGTGTGTCAAACATCAATTTGTTTTGTCCAATCATGTGTCACATTTTTTCAGTACAGAACGCCATACCGGCACTTGAACAAGGGCCTTAGAAGTGTGTGCGTTAAAGTATTTCCAAGCCAATATTGGTATTTGGTGGCAAAAATCGCCGGGGTTATATTTTGTTTTGAAACAAATGTTGAACGCATTCAAAGTCAACATATCACACTACCAAGCTGCCCAACTTTTCGCCGCCGAAAAGTACCCCAGGAGGTCCTGGACCGAACACTTTTTGTACAGGGTTGCGCTGGATCGAGGAAGTGATTCCAGCGAGTGGCTAATCGCTGAAAATATTGTGAGGTTTGCAGCCAGGTTAAAAATTGCACTCATGGTTCATTACAACCCGCATCAGCAGGATTACCTCCAGCATGCACAAGTATTGATCTCCTGGGCGCAACAGTTAGATGACGACCCACGCAAGTTTAAACGCTCTAGTTTCGGAAAGTTTGCTGTGAATTCTGGGATGAACACGGCAACAAACGCGTATGCTACGGTTGTAGAGCCAAAGAGAATATTCGTCAAAATTGTCCGCAACAAGATTTTAAAAGGGGCCCGAAAAGGATTGACAGACGGAGCCGACAAAGCCACAAAGGTTCTGATCAGGCGTTTTGTGCTAGCTACAACAAACAGAACGGAAGTAAGTGCAACAAGGCAAAGCTTGAGAGTGGCCGGTGGACCGTGGATGGTAGAGCCGATCGACATCTCATATCAGACGAAAAACACCTAGAGAATGCGAGAAATTGCGGCCAAGATGATGCGTTCACACTCCCGGATATATTAGAAATTACCAAAGTTTGACAGGTTAATGGAAGATAGAATCCCAGGCAAATCCACAAAAATCTCGACGACTGAGGTCTTTGTCGCACCAAAATTGGCGAAAACCCTCATATCGTTACGCTGTTTACGAAAACATGGTTGTACGTTACGAGATAATGGTGAAAAAATGGAGATCACTATTCGAAACCAATTGCTGTTCAGTGTTGAGGTCTATGGATCTGTGTTTGTTCCCAACTACCATTCTTCATTCCAGAAAACATCCAACTCACCAAATACGTACATACGTGCAAATAGGCCTCGCAGACACACAGACACGTTTTCAAATATGATCACGAATGTCTATGCAAAAGACGTGGAAGGTGAAGTGCAAGAAGGGTCTTCGTATCACTTCCACGCCCGACTTGAACATCTTGCATCCGATGCAGCCGAGAGGCTGGCCAGAAACTCCAGGTCAGGCATCAAGCTCACGGATTATTCTCGTCCAAACTTCCTGACCTGCGCGGAAGGAAAATGCCATAAGACGAAGCAACCGAAGAAAATAATTCGCCAATATATCGCGTGGGTGGAGTGATATGTAGCGATTTGAAAGGCCCAATAACCCCACGCGATCGGCGTGGAAACAGATTCTTGGTGGTTTCTGTGGATAACCATAGCAATTATGTGCGTGTGTTTGCGGCACGTACGAAAGATCGCGCCGCAAAAATGTTCGAGCATTTCTTATGCTGGTTTGAGAGAGAATTTAATTGCCGTATACACGTTTACGTACAGACGGCGGTGTAGAATTTTGAAACGTGAATCTATTTTGCGAGCAAACAGACGTGCGAGGGCAAATAACAGAGGCTGGTAACCCGGCATCAAACGGAAAGGCTGAACGCATGAACCGGACCAGTTTCAACATGGTCCGGTGCATGATTTTTGGATCGGGTGTACCTTTAACTTTCTTGACGAAGGCGGCTGAGTATGCCACGTACATACTCAACCGCAGCCCGACCAGGGCAAATCCTGGAAGGGTACCCCCGATCCAGATGCTAACAAACAAACCTACTAATATTGGAGATATTGTGGGTTTTGGGCCGCTCTGTATGGTGTAGAGGGACCCCCACGTACGAAATCTCTTGCGAAACATACAGAGAGGGGTCTAATTTTAGGTTAAAATGACGAGACCAAAGGCTATAAGGTTCCACTCTTAAAGGACCGAGTAGTGACCACCACTCGACACGCCACGCAAATCGAAACGTTAGATGAAGTGGCAAATAACAGATCGCAAGGATATTAAGCTATTCAGACGAAGATGTTTCGAACATTTTGTGGTGAAGCGATCGGAAAATATTGGGACCGAAGTGGACCACACATGGCCGTTGAATGGTGACGATAGAACACCCATCAACATATGACGGTTGGTGGGTGGGAAAAGGTCGATCACGATTAAGAAGAAAAGGTGGTGACCAACGGATATTTACGACGTGGAAGAATCAGCCAAGTATGGTCGTTAAGCCCAGTCCCAGGCACTGGCGGAATGATGGAGATCACGATCACGATCGTTATCACAGTCACTAAGTGGAGTTCTCGTGGATGTAATAAGAAATAGTGACTGTTGACATGACATACCAAGGGCAGGTGACCAGCCGATCTCTGAATGGTATAGTGGTTGAAGCTGGCTATGATACGAAGTTACAGCCTGATCGGCCTGTCATGCCCGAAGAATGAAGATCAAATGAGGAATGAAGATCGAGCAGGTGGATTAACAGGTTGTATGAGTGATGTGAACCTTTGGTTGGTCCGAAGATGACGTGGCAAGGCCTGATCAGGCCTGATCAGCCGAGATCGGTGTTGTATGGTTGTCCTGACAAGGTATAAAGATCGGAAGTGTGGTTTGGAAGATGAGTTGAGTCGTGATGATGATGACCCAGAGCGTTCCCGAGGTGATCAAGGGCTGATCAGCCTGATCACCACCTGATCACTTGGTCGATCACTATGGCGATCGTGATCAGGGCCGATCAGCCTCTGATCAGCGTTGATATGCAAGGGCAAGTAAGTTCTCGGTTTGGTCGGACTATATATGAAGTGAACAAGTGCTGAAGAGCAGGTCTCAAGTGGTTTCAAGGTCGTTTGTTGAAGATCAGGATGGGTTGAAGATCTTCTGAAGAGTCGGGTCATGATCAGGGCAGAATCGGTACAGGTCAGCTTGAAGGTGCAGCCAGGATGGGCAAGAGAGTGTTACGCAACCGTGCGACGAAGTAAATAGGTTCGAAGTAAAGGTCAGGCATGAGTTGAGGTATGGTACACAGGTATAGGACATTGCATATATAATAACAGGTTTAGATTTTCCCCCTAAAGCAAAGAGTCGCTCCGCCACGTGTGCGGTCATTGGGAGCACAGGGTTGATTAGTCCCCTCTTGCTCAACTATTTCCCGGTTAAGACGCGCTTAGACGCATTTTGGCTTACCGGAAGACCCCCGACGGGTTTGTTTTAGGTGATCGAACCTCACCCTCAACGCGCACGTGTTTGGAACACGTTAATAATATTGGTAAAGGTTTTGTGGAGATAACGTTTGTGGATTACTGTGGAAGATCGTGGATTGATCGCATTTTCTTGGTTTCGTTATATCTCTCTCTCATTGGCTGGCCTGATCAGACGAACTTTCCTGATCAGTGCCTAGATACTGAATAAGTGTCGACCCCAACCCGTTCTCCGGTGAAGATTTCCACCCGAGGACACCCCCCGTCTCGAGAAGGTCAAACCCTCCGACCTGATCAAGATCATCCTTTTCGTCACCGAGTCCACCTAAGTGAGTGTAATCAGCCCCGATCGACGGGTACACAAGGTGAGATGAAGTTAAACATAGATCCTGACGAGCATGAAGACCGGCCAGATGACCGGGAGGATCAGATCAGTCACCACAGTGGTGATTCATCTGATTCCGATGCTGATCAGGATCGACGGAGTACCCCCTCCGATAGTTGGTCGTCCGGGCCAGTGGGTATCCGGATTCCACCCACGACTTCGGTCATGGATTTGGAAATCGGCTCCACCACAATGGTGCGCGTGCCCGGATCACTTGGCGACTCAGGATATCACCGTGATTCCTTTGATGATGAAAAAGATGTGAAAATCAAAGTGGAGGAAACTTTTTCGGGTGTATTGGAGGAAGGCGTATCGCCTCCGATGCTGTCCATTTCTAAAGGAAGCGATGATCGACCTGGTTTGGTGGAGTGCCAGGTCGAGATTAAAGATGAAATAACTCCCCATATGGCCCCGATCGGGGCCGATCTGGGTTATAGTAAAGTTGACTATAACCCAGGAAAGGATCGAGGTGTTAACCTTGATCCTATGCATAAGAAGAAAATGGAAAAAGACAGAAAAAAACATGGGGGCGGATCATTGCGATCCACCTAAAAAATATGTGAAACCTAAACCGAAGATCTTCGAGGAAGACGAAGAGAAGATCGAACCAGCCGAGAAGACCACTGTCCAAGATGTGGAACGACTGTTCTATCTTCGAGAGTTCCACAAGTTCCTGGTTACCAACCCAGTGATGAAGATCATCAAGCCTAAGATCATCGGGAAGCTGGAAGGTCGAGCGACCCGGCCGGTGATCACAGGCAGTCAACTTGATCTGATCAGGAACCTCTTGCGCAGATCGACGAGGTTGGCTTCACTACTGGTGCCTTCGATGCGAATATGCTATTCGATCTGGATCAAGAGACGATCAGAGAATCTATGATCACCCTGTATGATCATCTTGCCTCGTTACTAGGGGCGAACCCAGTGGTTCAGTCGCCGATCGCGGATCCTTCGCACCGATCACAGTTGGTGGAGTATCCTATGGATATCGAGTCGATCTATCAATCGTCATCACAATCTGGAGCGGCATCCACCGACTCCTCGGTTGGGATCACACGTATGACGTTGGGCCCGAAAGGGATCCAGCAGATCGACCCCAAGACCGAGTCGCAGAACAGGAAGAGAAAGCCTGAACCTGGTAGAGTCGGGTCGGACGATAGTTTCGAAGACGCTCAGGAAGTGCCACAGGCTAGTCCGTGTTGGAAAAGTAGTCTTAGCGTAAAGTGGCAGGCACCAGCAATGTAGCGCCCGGTGCCTGCAATCCGGTCAGAAATCACTGACAGCCCTGTTGTTCCACTTAGCGTTCAAGTCAGTTGGTAGAGGTGCCCCGCACCGCACTACCACCAGAAGTCAGTTGCTTGTGTTGTTGTAAGTAAAAAATGTAAAAATAAAATGTATTATTAAGTTATTAAGTGCTAAATCGTACTTTATAACCTAAAATTTGTATGCAGTGGTCCACGCTGTTTTGTTAACTTGGAATTTCATTTTCATCGAAAATCAACTCGTAATTCCAACACTCCTTCCAAAACTCCGGGACCTCCATGCAACCACATGCAATTTTCCACATCACCACAGGTAAGTAACTTCACTCCATACCATCCAGCTTAGTGATACCAACTAGTTCCATCCACAACCGATAAGAATCAATAAAGAAAAACTTAAATCAATCCAATCTGGTTTCGTAACTCTCCAATCCTCGCAGCGCTCAATGTTTTTGTCAGAAAATCAGCCACCATATCAGCACTCGAAACGTGCTCAGGTCTCATCCTGCCCTTCCTCGTGTAATCCTTCACGAACTTTAGCTTCACGTCGACGTGTTTCGTGCTCGCGGCACTCGCTTCACTTAACAATTGCTTGATTGCAGCCTGATTGTCTATCTTTAAGACAATCGGCGCCCGTGAATTTATTCCAATCTCGCCAAGCAATTCCCTTATTCCTAGCGCTTGTTTTCCACCGACAGCGGCAGCCACGAATTCTGCCTCGGCTGTCGAGAGCGCAACGGCACCTTGTTTCTTGCAGCTCCATCCTGCCACAATACCATTTACGTAAATTACGCTTGCGCTGATGCTCTTGCGGTCGGCCTTGTCAGCCGCAAAATCAGCGTCACTGTAGCTAACTATGCGCACAGGCATAGCTTCGCCATCATCATGTTTCAAACGTAACTTGAGAGTCTTTGTACCCTTGAGGTACCTCGCGACTCGTTTTGCCATCTTGAAATCGAAAAAGGTCGGTGCATGGGTCCTTCGGGTCACCTTATGCACCGCAAATGCAATATCCGGACGCGAGCACCGTGAGATCCACAGTAGACTGCCGACCAACGATTGAAATTCCCTAATCGTGGGGGTTTTTCCATCCTTGATCGCCGTCAAACGTGAGTCCGAACTTTCAGGAGCTTCTTCCTCCATGATCGGGGTCCTCACGATGTTCGCGTCCTTTAATCCATGTTTTTCCAACATTTCATTAATCGTTATCTCTTGGTCAATCCAATAACCGCTCTCCGGATCTCCTCCGATCCGCATACCCAAAAAAATTTCGACCTTTCCAAGGTCTTTCAATTCCAAAATCGCCATTTCCGCAAAGAAAATTTCAACCAAACTTTCATCAGTGGCGGTCACTAGTAGGTCGTCCACATAGACCCCCACTAGGACCGAACCACTGTCGTCATTTCGAACAAAAATGCAAGTGTCAGTGAGACACTGCATAAACTTTAGTTTCACCAGGGTGTCTCTTAGCAATTCGTACCAGAGACGCCCTGCCTGTTTCAGTCCGTAGAGGTTCCTTTCCAACTTCAATACCACGTCGTTTTCGGTCTTCGCACCTAACTCCTCGAGTTTCTCCTTCGATACTTCCATGCCCTTGGGCACCTTTAAATGTATCTCGTAATTTTCTTCGGTCGACGCTTTCGGATAGGCACTGGGCACATCACCGTGCCGTGCAGGCACCTTCCAGATGATTGCCATAACCAAAATCATCTTAACATTATTTAGATCCAGTACAGTCGAAAACGTAAAGAAATAATCTTCGCCAAAAATTTGGCGATCGCCCCGGGCTACGAGCCTAGCCTTTCGGCGCTCAACGGTCCCGTCGGCCTTCAATTTAGTCTTATATACCCACTTCGTGGGCAGGGGCTTCTTGTCATCTCTTTTTCGGACAACTTTCCAAGTTCCTAGCTCCTCCAAAGACCGTAACTCTGCATCTTCCGCTTCTTTCCACTCACGAGATAACTTGCCCTTGTGGGCCTCGAAATAGCTCGTAGGGTCGGGTTCAGATGCCGCCGCACGGCTTTCGTCTGCACCCGACTCTACAACCGCAAATGCACATAAAAGATTGCTTCCATGGTCACTTGTAACAGCCGGGGTCACTTCACCCGGTTCCTGTTCTGCCGAGGCACCTTCGTTATCGTCTCCTTCCGAGGTGCCTACCCGGTCCAGGGACTTTCCCTTTGTTTTTCCTTTCTGCCTCGACTTTTAGAGCGCTTTTGCCTTCGGTGTCGCCTTTATCTTGCATCCCGATTTCCGCACCTCAGCCTGTTTTCGCTCCTTGGTACGCCCGGTGGACCCGTCTTCTTTAGTCTCTGCGATCTTCGAGCGCGTTTCACATACGGGTGCCCCTCCCTCGGGGTCACCCAATAGCTTCGCAATTTGCTGGTTCGCAGCGTCACTCAGGGTTTCAATCTGGGTGACGTGTCTTGTGGTCGTTACGACCCGATCCTTCAGTAGCAAAACCTTGTACCCCTTCGTTTCGTCGCTTTTTCCCAGAATCAAGCCCCTCTCGGCGTGCTTCGCAAGCGACTTCGACCGCGGATCCCTGTACACCATGCACGGGGATCCAAAAACCACGATATCTCCAATATTTGTTGGTTTTTTCGTAAGAACTTGGATCGGGGGTGCCCTTCCAGGATTTGCTCTGGTCGGACTGCGGTTGAGTATGTACGTGGCATACTCCGCCGCCTCCGTCCAGAAAACTAAGGGCACACCCGACCCAAAGATCATGCACCGGACCATGTTAAAAATGGTCCGGTTCATCCGTTCGGCCTTGCCGTTTGACGCCGGTGTGCCTGCCTCGGTAATTTGACGCCGCACACCCGTCTGCTTGCAGAACAAATCGACCGTGCGATATTCTCCTCCGCCGTCAGTGCGCAGGACGTGGATGCGGCAGTCAAATTCGCGTTCAAACCAAACCAAGAAGTGTTCAAACATTTTTGCGGCACGGTCTTTCGTTCGTGCCGCAAAAACCCGCACGTAATTACTGTAGTGATCCACAAACACTACGTGGAATCTGTTTCCACGCCGATCGCGTGGGGTTATTGGGCCTTTCAAATCACTGCATATCACCCCACCCACGCGATCGATCGGTGCATGCTTTCCGGAATCTTGTTTTGGTTGTTTAGTCTTGTATCCCTTGCCCTCTGCACAGGTCAGGCAATTAGGACGTGAGTGGTCCGTAATTCTAATGCCTGCCCTCGGGTCTCGGGCCAATTTTTCAACCGCGTCGTAAGAAATATGCCCGAGCCGTGCATGGAAGTGATGTAGGGTGCCTTCTTGCACTTCGTCTCCTACATCATTTTGGGCTACGTTCATGACCATGTTTGAAAACGTTTTACTGCAATTTAATGGTTTGTCTGCACGCAGATGAGCCACAAAAACAGAACCATAAACTTCAATATTAAACAAAACTTGGTTTCGAAAAAATAACTCCATTCTTTTTCCGTTATCTCTTAGAATACACCCTTTCTTTCGCAAACAACCCAAAGATATGAGGTTTTTCGCCAGTTTCGGCGCAAAGTAAACCTCCGTAAGCGTAATCTTGACGCTTCTTGTAGTGGCTTCGCTTGCACGCAGTGTGACTTGTCCAACCTTGGTCACTTGTAGTGACCCACCGTCTGGAAGAGTTAATGCGTCTTCCTGACCGCATTCACGCGCATCTTCCAGAAGACTTTCGTCTGAAACTAGGTGGCGACTCGCCCCACTGTCCGCAATCCACAAATCATCACCGAAAACTGCTTTTTCGGCGTCTTCTTCCGCGCTCTCGCTCGTAGACAGCACAAAGCGTCTTTCGGTATCCTTGGGGCCCTGCCGCCCGCGTCTTTCGTTCCTGTGATGGCCCTTCTTGGACTCTTGTTGCGGGCAATTTCGTTTTATGTGCCCTTCGAGCCCACAACCATAACAGACACGTTTGCCACCCTGCTCATTTATCGAGTTTACCGCGGGTCGTCCAAAACCCGGTCGCTTAAGCTTGTAAGCGTCATCGACCAGTTCTTGCACCCAGGATATCAATTCCTGGGCGTGCTGCAGGTGGTCTTGTCTTTGCGGATTGTACCGCACCATCAACGCAATTTTCAACCTTGGGGCCGCAAACTTAACAATATTTTCCACAATTAAGCGTTCGTTCGAATCACTTTCACGGGCCAACGCAACCAGGTACAGGAAATGCTCTGTCCAGGACCTTTTTGGGTCCTTTTCGGCCGCGAAAAGCTGTGCTGCCTGATAGTGCGAGATGTTCACTTTGAACGCACTCAGCATTTGCTCCAGCACGAAATAAAGATTCGGCGACGCTTGCAACCAGGTACCAATGTTAGCCTGGAAATACTTGAGAGCAACACCTTCCAGGTGCTCTCCCAACTTGTTGACCTTTAAACGGTCGTTCCATACGAAACCGGAAGCAATTTCGGCTATCTCCAGGGCTTCGATAAAGAGATACGCCCACTTCTTGAACCCCGACCCTAGGCCTGGGTAAATTTCAATTCCAGAGAAATTTTGGCAGCTTAACCTTGGGATTTTAACCCCGTTCGTGGTTGCCACCGGGTTGCCATCTAAATTTACGGGTATACCCACGCCTGCTGCCATTCCCGGCACTCCTGCCCCGGCTGCCATTCCCGGCACGTTTATTCCCGGCGCCTGCATCGGTGGTGAGGCCTCTTCACCGCCCCTTATACCACCCCCGCGCCCAATACCTTCTTCACCACCGAGGTCGTTCAGGGTCATTTTCATCCCGAACGGCCCGTGGTTTTTCAGGGTGTCCCGAAAAGCACTCGCGTATTCAGAGCCCTTGTTGGACCCTGGCGACGTGCTGGGAGCCGAACCCTGCGACCGCGCCTCTTCTACTGCCTCGAGGCGCCGGTCCATGCGTTTTAGATATTCCAGAATCGTATCCATATTCGTATCGTTTCGGCCTTGTCGTCATCCATCTTTTAGAACCAAACACTGAGAAACTTAAAATCAGAAAAAATCTGCGCGTAGTCGTAATACCAGAAACGATCCACACGAAAAACTCCAGTAATCGAAACAAAACGTAAAATTGAAGCGAGATAGAAACTCCACAGACAATTCACTTCCAGTAGTTTCAAATGCGGTCAGAGCCCGTAGTTCCTTGGGCTCATAACCTATTGGAAGATAGACTTAGCGTAAAGTAGCAGGCACCAGCAATGTAGCGCCCGGTGCCTGCGATCCGGTTAGAAATTACTGGCAACCCTGTTTTTCCACTTAGCGTTCAAGTTAGTTGGTAGAGGTGCTCTGCCCCGCACTACCACCAGAAATCAGTTGCTTGTGTAGTTGTAAAGTAAAAAGGATAATAAATGTATTATTAAGTTATTAAGTGCTAAATCGTACTTTATAACCTAAAATTTGTATGCAGTGGTCCACGCTGTTTTGTTAACTTGGAATTTCATTTTCATCGAAAATCAACTCGTAATTCCAACACAATGTACGTGTGTGGTGTAACAAGGACCCGTGTAGTATCGTCTGCGCTATCATATCTTGGTTTCTGGTACTTTATGCTGAGTGTACCGTTGTGGTAGGTCGTGAAGCCCCTTCAATCCTCTTTAACCTCTTTCTAAGACTGCTTCTTTCTGCGTTTAGGGCGTTGTGATATACCCTTGGATGGGTCTGTCACCTCTTGGTCTTCTTCATATTTTCATTTTCACTGGCCTTTGCTTCTTGGCGCTCGTATCACACGGAAAAGGTCTAGATATTTTTTTCGAGATTTTGATGATAATGAAAAGCTTATCGATGACAGTGATTGTTATGCAATGATAGCAATGTTGATGGACCCAGGAGCTGTACCGGAGTCAGCACTTCCGTTGGCATTAGCAAATGCATCAAAAGATGAGATAGCAAGGCAAGAAATGTGATAGATTTGCAGGCGAGACATTTTTGACGTTTTGGCTTACTAAAACAGGTTGGAAGAGCAAAGGTATCGGACATGTCGATGTCGCCAATTCAAACCGAGTAGAGCGCATCACTGCTCGATGTGTGATCGATGCGTCATCAAGATGGATCACCATTGTCCGTGGGT